>NW_026482635.1:42500-77650 GCF_026875155.1 Cherax quadricarinatus
ACTCTGCAATGTACGGGCCCAAACCCCCCCCTTTGCCTGTTCACTCTGTCACATCTGTATAGTTTGTAACCTGGGATCCATATTTCGTTGCCCAAGTGATCCTTTATGTGGGTCTCAGTGAAAGCCGCGAATATTGCCTTTGCCTCTGCAAGCAGTCCACGGATGAAAGGATTTTGTTGTTTGTTGCTGGCTTTAGACCCTGTATATTTGCAAAGAAGAATGTTATCGGACTGGTGGTATTTTTGGGTTACTGGGGGGAGGATTTTTTTCCGGGATTAATATCTGTTCTGTTGGTTTTGGGGTGGAGGCCATCGACTGTGGTTCCACTCCAGGAATACTGGATTTGGTGTACGATTTCTGCCATTTCCTGCCAGTTTTTTTTCCTTCCTGGCACTAAAAACCTCTCCCTCTTGAGTGGCTGTGGCTACCCAGGTTTTCCCATGGCCTGGAAAGTTTTGTATCTTTTTGTCCCCTTTAGATGGTATGCCCGGCAATTTAAGTTTTAGCCCCAGTCTTTCCTGTACTGAAGAGGTACACATTTCAGGGTGAAAAAGCTTACAGGAAGGGAGTTTGCATTTTCCTGTTGTCATATGGGCATGGCATTTTCTAGGGGGGTCATAGTTGCATGTCCCATCTGTTTTTCCCGATTTCCCATGCCAGCAAATACCAAGTGCATAGTATGTGCACAGGCTTGGTTTCCGCTTGCCTTGGGTTCTGTGACTGTATTCCCTGTTGGCGCATGTTTCCCTGTCTTACTTCTATCCTCCCTAGCACCAAAAATGGAGCTCCCACCAGTTGTTTTTTGTAATTTTTTCCTCACTATTGCTATTGGAGTCCTCTTTTTGCTATTTCCTCGGTATTTCTAGTTTTCAATATTGGTTTTATCTTATCTTTGACTACACTTGTTTTCCCCACTATGGCTCCTGTCCCCTATGAGGGGCATTTATATGTATTCCTTCCTGCGTATAATTCCCGACTACCTGGGCAAAATCTCCAGCTTCACCATTACTGTCTCCCAGGGGCAGTTATCCCCCAGCTTTACCATTTCTGTCTCCCAGGACAGCACCTCCAGCTTCACCATTACTGTCTCCCCGGACAGCACTATCAGCCCCACATTTTACTGACTACCAGGACATCACCTCCAGCCTTACATTTTGTGACTAATCCATATCAAGGGGGTACCATTCAGCCAGACTTTTTATGTTCCCATCGTTTTTAAAAGTTTTAGGTTTTCTATGGGGCCTTTTTATGTTTGTTTTTAAACCCTTATTTTTCCAAGTTTTTTTTGGGTCCCAAAAAAATTTTTTGGGTTTTTTTAACCTTTATATTTGGGTATTTTAAGGGGTTTTTTAAAAAATTTAAAAAATGAAAAATTTTTTTGGGGCCCGTTTTGGGAAAAGGGTAAACGCTTCAAAAATTTTTTTTTATTTTTTTCCCCCAAAACCCGATTTAAAAAACCCTTTTTTAAACCCCTTTGTTTTCTTTTTTTTTTGAATTTAACCTTCCGCACTTCTTTTTTTGTTTTTGGTTTTTTCCCCCCAAACCCCCAAAAATTTTTATTTCCAAGAAACTTTTGGGGGAAACCCTTTGCCCAAAAAATTTGGCCAAAAAGGCGGAAAAACCACGTCACGGGGTATTATTTTAAAAAAAATTTGGGCTTTAGCTAAAATGGGGGTCATGGAATTTCTAAACAAATGATTGGATAGATTAAAAGATTACAATACCCCCCCAACTTGTTTTGGTCTGCAGTTGTGAATTGCTGTGTATCCTGGTAGAGGGTAGATATCTATTGTGTCCTGCTTAAGCCAGGTCTCAGTAAGAAAATCCCGGAGAAGGGTGTCTTTAGTGATTCAAGGAGTAGCTAGGAGGACATCATAGTGTTTGCTTAAGGACATGATTTTGTAGTAAGTACTGATAGACTTTAGCATTGTTTAGGATAGTCGGTTGGCTTGTGATGCGTGTAATAAAGGGCAGTTACTTTCCCAGAGGTTTTGATTTTCATTGGGTGTCAGATTATGGAGGTTTTTAGATCATGTCAACGTGATCAATCTCTTCTAGTAAATTGTGATTTATCCACAATTTCATGTTGGATACCAAAACACTTCATCTGTTGTGTAGGAACTTTGGGAAGTATCTGGATAAGTATTGGCATGTGAGTACCTTCCACCAAATCTTGTTCCTCATCTGCATAGCCCTAGACTAGGATGTCAGCCACAACACACCGAGCTTCATATGATTTGAAGCCGAACGATCTTACAGTCTCTTCCATTGCAGACACTGCAAGCCTTACATGACATCAAGCAAATTTTTTCTGTCTGAAAAATTATGAAGTTCAACGTACGAAATTTCCATTTTAATCAGTTGTTGATAACGGCCGAAATAAACTTCATCAGAGTACAAAATTATTGGCCACAAAATAAGCAACAAACCAAAGACCCGGGGGAGTCAAGGTCGGACCATCAAGCTTCGGACCATACAGATCAATGCTTGCGTAGCAATATTTAAAACATAGGTGAATGAGTACCTTCAACACGAAGGAAACCTATGGAATTAATCTCTCAGGTCATTGTTTCACTATACAAGAATATTGCGTGTTCATAAAGCCCTTTGAATGGAGTGTAAATGACGAACCCGAACTTACATGAATTTTCACGGCTGATCTACTTTAGATTTTTATCTACTCTCAATTACAGCCTTGAAGGCTTCCTTAATACTGTATTACTGGAGCAATTTGGAGAAGACGTTTATTACAGTAGAATCTTAGAGGATATATGCGAACTTGCCGAAAATCATTATACAAAACAAAGACTTCAGATTCGAGCAACAGCCCCCAACGAAAAGCACTGCCACTCACTAGACCTTAGAATACAGTAAGTGTCTAAGCCGAGACTTATTCATGCCTCCCACGACAATAAGGGGATACACAGACCCCTGGCAGTCTTAATGATAGAACAGCGACCTAAAGTCAGTTCCGGATTGGCCTTAACTCGCACGTTCGTGCAGCCAGCAGCAACGAGCCTGACCTGCACGGCTCGGATCCACCAGACGCCCTGGTCACAGAACCGCTACAAGGACCTTGCACCCCCAGACTCCCCAAAAGGTAAACTCCAGGTAACGTCACTACCTCCCCAAATAAATTCCAACTTTCTACCACAATTCCCTGGTGTTTAGGAGCTTCACCTGGGGAGAGTTTCCATGAAAAAACGAACGTACCTCCCGGTCCTGGCCGCTCTGGTGTCATTTTTAACCTATCAAATACTCTTCCAGGTACTGGGATGTCAATCCTCAACTTGTAGACAATCCACTAACTAGCCTTTGTTCTCAAAACCCTTACTCTAAAACTTCCGTACACCATTAAGGCCCCCAATAGCTAGTTCTGCAAAAATCCCACCACTGCAATGTACAACTCAACTCCCCCCCCTTCACTTATCACTTCGCAAACCTCCCATTTAGAACACATTAATCCTTCTTCTCAGATCCCATCAACCCCAAACCCACCCCTGTGCACAGGTAACTTTACAACCTCTCTCCTCAGCCAACCCCACCTTGAACCCCACAAAAAGTTAAACACTCGTCTCAGAATTCCCACAATCCCCCGTCTCTGTTAATGGAACACGGCTGCTATGTGCCAAACCTTACTATACAATAAACATTTATAACAATCACTCGTTGCACAAGAGTCAGATGATGAGGCGCAATGCACCCAGATGCCCCTGAATCCTTTCCCTTAATCTATTCGAGTTTCCTCTCGAGCAGCGTCCAAGTCATCCTTATAGGTGATACCAACAAATTTTTAAAGACACCGTTTGTTTTCTCACAACGTTACATCTACCCCCCCCTCCACCCAATCACCCAACCCCATGATCATTGACTTCTCTCTATTTACCTGCATCCCTGTTGCATTTCCGAACTGTTTGCACATCATCCAAAACACCCAACGCCATCCCCTGTCGAACCAGGACTGTTGTATCGTCTAAAATATCCTATTATTCCCGGCCACACTTTCCCAAATCCCCCCCATACCTCCACTCGTGTCACATACACAACGTTCAACCATTCTATAAAAGGGTCCTGATGCACGAAAACAACATTTGTGACATTGGACACCCCTACCTAAGTCCTCTACCCATTACAATCTCCTCCCCCAAGCATCCATTAATCTGTACCCTCATCTTAGCTCCATTGTACAAAAACGTGGTTACCCAATTAACTATTTCTTCCCCATAACCCTGCCTCCTAAGTATAGCTCCCAATGCTCCCCTTTCCACCCTGTCATAGTCCCCCTGCCAGTCTAAAGCCAACAACGCCGCCCTCCCTCCCCCCCCCCTTTTGACTGCACAAAACTTCTCAGTATTCCATGACTCTCAACCATCGACCTTCGAAAAACCATACTGCATTTTCGAAACCACTCTCCCTACCACACATTTAAACCGATTACCCAAGACTTTTAGGGGAACAACTTATAATCAGCCATAACAGAGATATGGCATGGTACTCCTTGAGGGTGTGCTGCCCCTTACCCTTCTCGACCAACACTACAACTGCTGTTGCTTGCTTGTCTCCCATCACACCCTTCTCCTTCATCTGATTAAATAACCTACCATGAAACCCCTTATCACCCCCCAATGTTGGAGATAAATTTCCCAGCCGGGGGGACCATCTATTCCCAGTGCTTTCCCCTTTCCTCATTCCCTTAAAGCCAACTCAAATTCCTCTTCCGTTTTAACCCCCCTAAAGCCTTTTATCACTTTTCCCCTAAATTACATGTCACATCTCACACACCTCTAAACCCAAACATTCCCCACCTTCCCACTTGTCCAATACACTTCATACCATTTATCCGCATATGCACACATTCCTTTCGTAGTTAGTATCTCCTGACCCATTCTATAACCCCCCGCCATCTCATGTACTCTAACCTGGGAAATAGCTTTTAACCTGCTGTCTTTGTTTTTGACGTCGCAACACACACACCGATGGTTTGTCTCCCCAAAGCACCTCCTCTACCCCTGCCTGCACCCTTACCGCTTGAAACCTCTCATTTTGTAACTCCCTCAGTCTCCCCTTGACCTCGACAATTTCATCCATAGGATTGTTGCCCCCCACACCCCCCTTTCCCCATAACAACCCTTAACCTGTCCTCTAAAATAATTTGAAAGCCCATATTTAAAATCATTTATACGTTTGCCCACCCCCACATAATATTTCCTAACCCTTTTCCCTTTGGCTACACAATCCCACCATTGAAAGACATCTTGCACTCCCTGTGCCTCCTCGCTAAGCTCCTTCCATAGGAGAGTGGCTCTGGTGGCCTGGTGGTTAACACTCTCGCTTCACACGGCGAGGGCCTGGGTTCGATTCCCAGCCAGAGTAGAAACATTGGGCGTGTTTCTTTCCACCTGTTGTTATGTTCCCCATCAGTAAAAATGGGTACCTGGGTGTTAGTCGACTGGTGTGGGTCGCATCCTGGACACTGACCTAATTTGCCCGAGATGCTCAGCATAACAAGTGGCTTTCTATGTAGTAGTTGTCATTTTTGGGTCAGCTAGGACTGTTTTCCATGTACATGTATTGTAGTAAATAAAGATTATTATTATTATTATTAGGACAGAAAATCCCTCTAACCCCTCCTCATCACTCAATCACTTATTTTTAAATTTTCCCAGTAACTCCTGATATTTATGCAAGTGCCTCCCACCCAAACCTCCACCAACACTGCTCTATGATCTGACCATGCTACTTAAAATAGTTTTGAAAAATCCACTACAACCCGTGAGAAAGATACACTCTATCTAACCTCCCCTTGCATACCCTCCCCTAACAAATGTATGCTCTGTCTCCCACGGTCCCCCTCGAATGATCCCTTAACCTAATATCCCTAAAATAAATCTCTTTAGGGCCACCTGCCCCTTTGGGTTTTCCACATCAGCCCTCCTAATGACACAGTTCCAATCACCTCCTGCTATTGCCTCCTCCGGTAATGCACGGAAAAAAAACACAATGTCCTCACACACAAACTCCTGCTTCACCTGTACGTTATTCTCTGCAGGCACATATACACACGTTTTCCCATCCACAAAACTATCTATGTGCAACACCCTTCCCCCCCCCCCCCCCCTCACTTCTCTGCAAAACAAATGGGCTCGCCTCCCTAATTAATATACCCACCCCTCCTTTCAAACGGGCAGATGGCAGGGTTACCGCCTGAAACCCCTCCATCTCCAACACCCTACCCTCCTTAAAATTGTGCTCCTGAAGGAACAACAACATCCACTCTAAATTTATTCAGAAACATTCGACGCCATTCTCTCTTTACACTATTATAAAAACCCAATTAACGTTTACTGTCATACACAGAGGCCTATTAAAGTTTCCACCCCTGCCTCCTCTCTTCACTCTTCCGATGGGCCCCGAATGCGTGGGACCACTTGTCACCTGCACATTTCCCCTCCTCCCTCCCCCTTCTATCGGTGCCTCCTGTCATGGCCCACCACTACCTTCACCATCTGCCCATATTTGCTTCCCAGTCCGCTGCGCTGGCGTTAGGACATCTTTGAATCTGATGCAGCGGCTCTCTTTCTTGTGACAGGCGCATTCTCCAGGGCTTGGTCTGGGGATGCCTCACAATTACCTCAACCTCCACTGTACACAGTGGTAATGATCTCGGTGACACCTCAGTCACGCTGTCACTCCCGTCGTCCAAATATTTTCTGTTGTTGATGCACCACAGCCTTCACCTCGTCTTCTACCACCTTTCCAGGAGCAGCTACCTCCTCAGGCGGTGACAAGGACTTCAGAACCTCGGCTAATTTCTCCTCAATTTCCAACACTTCCTCCTGTACTTTTTGCTCAACCCGATCCACTGGAAGTGTCTCTGGGCCAGGTAACTGGTCAAGACCCTCACCCTCTCCCCCAGCCTTATGCGTCTCATCCACTATCTCGCTCCATAGACGACCACGCCCTCCTTCACGTCGTTGATCATCACCTGCTTCCCCCGGTGTAGAAGCAGATGTCTCCGCCCCTGGGCCAGGAGCTCGTTGCCACTTCCCACACTCCGCCGCTATGTGATCATATTCCCCACATAGTCGGCATGTACGCCTTTGCCTCGTGTATGACACCATGACCTGTGTCCTGAATTCTTTTAGGTACACGTAAGACGGTATGGGGTGTCGCAATGTCATTTTTGGGTTTAAAAAGTGCCCTCTGGCATACCTGTGTAGGCACCCGTCCCCCAAACTTACCGCTGGGCCAAATGAACAGTTCCGTATTCCTCAGAAATTTTTTCTGATATCTGTCTCATCAGCCTCAAACGGGACATTACGCAGTTTAATCCATGTATAATGTCTGGATACATCGATCATCCTCACACACACAGCTGGTGTTGCATCAAGACTTACGTCCTGAAAACGGTTGACAACGACTCATAAACCGTTGTGGAGAGCAGTTTCACAAAAAAATCTATGTGCTCCGTTCAATGCTACTCCATACAACTCTCCATCCTGAATGCCATACATGTCTCTAAATGATTTTAGGTAGTAATCCCTGGGCTGAAGCTGGCGTTATTGCCCCATGAAAAGTTCAACGCCGACAGGGGTAATCTGCTTCTATAACTGAACGCCATGTTGACTAATGGTAGTTCTCCTGGGCTGACGACAGAGGCGTGACAAGCACCACCTCACACTACTGCAGTCAGGGAACTGAAGGCGTTTGCCCAGGGGGGCTACACGACCTAGAGCGATGCAGACAATGGTTATATCTCATTTAAGTTAATTTCATGGTGTCTGTCAGCCCTGTGACCTCACCAAATTTTAGCACAAGAGGACACAGTTAGTCTGGAAAGAGATGATTATTTAAATTACCTTGGGTGTGAACACTTTTTCCCATGGCGTCGCTGGAGGGGATTGTAAAAAAATCATGATGCAATACTTTGAGGTAAGCCATATGAGCTCAAGGAGTCTCTCAGAGTGAGGATTGTGTTTCTATCCAGAAATCGAGTGAATATTTCTACCATTGAGTGTGTTTCCCCAACAAGAAAAATAATGTTCGATTGTAAGAAAAAAGTCTCCAAAACTAATTTGGGAAAATATCCAAAAATGGAGACGTTCAAAGTAATTCTGGAGTACTCTACTGTATTTTGGAAGTGTTCCATTATATTTTTGAATGTGCTCCAACGTAATTTGGAAATGTTCTAATGTTATCCCAATCATTTTGTTCATATTACCGAAATCAAAGGGAATGTGACTGAAAATGTGATTTATATCATATCTTAGTTGGATGTGTTTGTGATATATTTATAAAAAAAATGATGGGGGTGTTCGAATGATGTTTTTGGAGTATTCAAAGGTAATTGTTGGTGTTTTTGGTAGTGTTCAAAGTAAAGTGAGTTGTCTGTGGTGTGTTAGGTGATCATAGAATTTTGTGAATATCTTGGTTACAGTGATTTAAGTGGATTTGAGATGGGTGATGAGAAGCATTTGTGGATGTGAAATGTGATTTGTGTGTTTGTTTGAAGAGGTGTGTAGGGAGATGGGTGAGTGGATGTGAAGAAATGTGGGTGAGATGGAGAGTGGTATGGGGAGGGTTGTATTAGAAATTAATGAAATATTGGGCGATTTTACTGAAATAAAGGGAATGTGTAAATATTTCAAAAAGAATTTTAGAAGTGAAAAGTTATGATGCATTGGAAAAGAATGGGGGGTTTTTAGGAAACATGTCGCAGTAGTTGGGTAGTGAGATGATTAGTTGTTGTGAGTATATTATCAATTTATGTGAATTACAAGGAAATGGTTTTGGAGAGGATTTTATTAGAATTTTAGTAATGTAGTGAGGAATGGGCATTACATTTAAGATTCAGTAAAAAGAAGGAGAAAAATTTGTATCGAATAAATTGTGAATAAATTGGTAAGTGATGAGGGTTGTGGGTATTGTTGTCGAACTAGTGATGCCGAAAATGTGGTTATAAGTTGCGGGTGTTGTTGTGACTTTTTCTGATGAAATTAGTTTTAAAAAGAGAAAAAAAATTTTGGGTTGGGGGTGTTGTGGGATGTTGGTGTTGTGGGATGTGGGTGTTTTGGGTTTTGGGCATTGTTGTCGAACTAGAGATACCGAAAAAGAAGTGATTATGTTATAAGTGCTCGTGTGTGTTTGGGTTGTGTTCATGTTTTTTTTTTTGTTTTTCATGTTATATCTTAGTTGGAGGTGAGTGTACTCATGGAAATTGGTAATCGTCTTGGTTATAGTGATTTAAGGGGATTTGTGTGAAAATTGGTTTTTAGTCTGTGATGTTGATTTTTAGTTTATGGTGATTTGTGGTGTTTTGACTGTATTCAGTGGTGTTTTAGTAGTATTCAGTGGTGTATTTGAGAGTACTCAAATGGTGTTTGAGATATTCAAAGGGGTTTTTGAAGGTGTTCAAATGATGTGCAAGAGTATTTATGAAGGTGTTCTGGGAGAATTCATTGGTGATTTGGCTGTGTTCAAATGATGTTTTTGAGTATTCAAAGGTAATTTATGGTGTTTTTGGTGTTGTTCAAGTAAAGTGTTTGAGTTAGTTTTTTTTGATACTGTTGTAAAAATCTGGAGAATGAGGGAGGAGTTTGGGGGATGAGTTGTAATTTAATGAAATAATATAAGTGTAGATAAATCAGAGATGTCAAATCTTATTTGGGAGTATTCAAAATTATATTTTGGAAGTGTTTCAGTGTTGTTTGAAAATGTTCAAAGGTATTTTTGTGAGTATTCAATGATTTATGAGAGTGCTTTGAAGGTGTTCAAAGTAAAGTGAGGGTGTGTATGTGTGTATGTGTGTGTGTGCATATTAACTTCGTAATATGTAAAATTTGTGTCTAGTGAATTTATCGAAAAGTGGTTATAAGTTGATGAAATAGTTAAAACTAGAAAAATGTGGGTTATGATTAAAAATTGTGAGATGTTGGTGGGAGTGTGAGGCCCTTTTGGGGGGGCGGGGAGAAGGGGTAAGCAGAGAAAATTACTTTGTGGGGGGGTAACCCGAGATGTTATCTGAGATCGATCAGTTAAGATTCGCCGGACTTTTTCTGATGAAATAGTTAAAACGAGGAAAATTATCTAGACTTGGGAGAGTGAATCTTTTGTAAAGAAATTGTGAATTGTTTGGGTGTTAACGAAAAAATGTGGAAAATTTTTTGGGTTATCCCGGGTTAAGAGTGGAAAAATGTGTAAAAGTTTTCCATATGCTGTACATGAAATCTGTAATGCTGAGATGGTGACGACGAAGAAGATCCAGAACAAAAATGCATAGAATTTCTTCAAGAGAAAAATATGTTGATTTTAGTCAATGAATTGTACCTTTTTTCAATGAATTTTTTGTAGGATGTTTTATGAAATACATTGGTTGTATAATAAATAAATGAAAATATTGTGTATTAGTATTATCCTGCATTTTATTGTCCCGCTCGACCCAAGATTCAGCCTGTGTGTGTGGTCATCACGTGATGTCACTGACATAGGAGGAAGTCGACAAGATTCAGCCTGTGTGTGTGAGGTCATCGCGTGACGTCACTGACCGCCGCGAGTAAAACATGGGTGTGGTGACATCACACTTGTTTAGACCCGTAGTAAGAGAAAGTACCATGCCCCATAGAGGGTGTTCATTTGAATGCTTACCCCTAGAGGAGGGAATCCAAAAAACTTGATCCAAGGAATGGAGGAGAAATACTTTATACAAGGAGATGATTAGATTAGATTTTGCCACCCGAAGTGGCTAGGTTTATTGTGCACCCCATATCCATCCTGTGGACGATAGCGCGAGAGCATGTGGATACACAAAAAGGCTAGGAACTTTGGCCCCAAGGGTTAACGGAATATATATGGTTTTATTCTACGTATATTTGGGTTCACTTTTGTTACAAGCAATTTAGGAAATTTGCTTGTAATCTGGTATCTTATTTTCATTAATAAGATATCTTGACATGTCACATAGGTTTATTATACTGTCTGTCTCTGTATTCCTCAATAAAGTGGGCAATTAAGCACATAGTGTTCAAAGAGAGTGACCATATGCCTGATCACATAATTTACATTTAGTTTGATCATCATCTTGTGTCTCCCAAACTGCCAGAAGTACTTGTAACCAAGCCTAAGCCTGGCCACTACAACATCAGTCAGTCTGTTCACATGGCAAGTTGCTCCATAAACATACTTATCTAGTTCATGTTATCATAGTGGGTTATAGATCTACTCAGGCTTCTAACTGCATTCCTATAACAATCATCTTCTTATTTACTTCTCTCCTAAATTTTATTCCTAATGCTAGACACAGTTATACCAAAGTTATATTCTACGTTCTCCTTCTGGATACTCTTCTTGGCTAACATATCAACTTTATCATGAAGGAGTAATCCAATGTGTGTGGGATCCCTAGCATTTTTACATTAATTCCTTTGTCCCTAATTTTTGAGTATCTTATACCTGGCTTCCCCAATGAGCATGTTGTTGGAGTCATTATATGAGCCAAGAGCCTTCAATTTATGACATAGAATCAGTAATGATGATAGAGTCAAGCTCAGTGTCATAGGTTAGCTTTAGCGCCATTAGGATTGCAAACAATTCAGTTTGCAGTGTAGACGCCCAGTTGTTAATTCTTATGCCTAACTCAACAAATTTTATTATCGTTTTTAAATAGGGAGGGGCAACAAGAGCAGATGCAGCCCTGCCAGAAGACTCCTGTTTAGATCCATCAGTGTATATAAATTTTGATAACTTATTTATACCAGCTAGGGTGAGAAATTTCTTCTTGAGCAGTTGCTCTAACAAGAGATTTAAGGGGAAAGGGGTTATAGCAATGAGCTTCTTGGGAGGGACTTGTAGGTATGTGATATTAAATGAACACATCTTCCATGGAGGGGTGAAATGCTCTTGTTGCCTACAGTGATACAGTTCATGGGAGGTTATAAAACTTAATGCAATTGCACGTTTTCACAATCCATTTAGATCTGTGTGTATTTACCTCTAGACACCCTTTGGGAAGATTCACGGGACAGTGGTCTGGTTCGTTTCTCAACATTCTAATACCGAGTACAGTGTTAATTTCAACAAAACCTATCATGATACTAGAAATACCAAGCTCCTTCCTCATGTTAAGAACTTTTGAAGATCTGGGACAGCCAAGAATAATCCTGAGAGCTTCATTTTGCATTAACTCCCAAAGGGGCGGGGAACTTTCTCTAGCTAATATCAAAATGGGAGCAGCATAATCAATTAAGGACCTAACATAGGCTATGTAAATCATTCTCACGATTCTCACATTAGCACCATAGTTTTGGGGTTGTAGCCAAACAACAGCTTTTAGAGCATTGAGCCTAGCTTTGCATTTCTTGTTTAGTTGTGGTATAGTGGATTTGTTAAAGGGTACATCTACACCAAGATATCTGTAAGTTTTAACGTAGCTAATGATTTCACCCTGCAAATAGATGGGTGGGGGATGTCGTTTGCTTGTTAATATCTTTGTTTTAGAGGAAGATATTATAAGGCCTAGTCGATTACAAATTGCTTGAACTTCATTTAAAAATGGTATTCATCTTCTTAGCCCTGTTTTATGGATCATGATATCATCAGCATAGCTTATAGCTATATGTTTAGGTGAGGCAGGTAGAGCATTTTTGGAGAGCATTAATCAGAATATTAAATAGCATGGGACTAAAAACTCCTCCCTGCGGTGTACCTAAAGACATTTCTTTAGAATCACTTCTGAAGCCTTGGTAAAGGACAGAGGATACCTATTTGACAGGTATTTCCCATTATCCAGCAAGTAACTACCACCAATATTCATTTTAGCTAATTCATGTAGTATAAATGTTCTGTTTGCAATATCAAATGCAGATTTTAGATCAAAAAAAGTGGTAAAATAAGTAGAAGTGTGTGCAGTGAGAAAGGTGGAAATACAGTTCTGCACACTTTTACCTTTCATGAACCCCTAGAGGTAGGGGGAAAGTTGATGTCTGATTCTGTAGTACAATCTGTTAAGCATCATTCTTTCAAAAGTTTTGCAAAGACAACTAGTTAAGGAGATCGGCCTAAATGTTCAGGCTGTTGGGGGTTAGGGATAGGCACAATGAGACTATTGGTCCAGGAAGTAGGAAGAACGCCCTCAATGTAACTGAGATTATACAGTGCCAACAAAGGGTTATCAGGCACGTGCCTTAGAGTTCTGAGAATATCATAGGTTATACCATCCTCTCCAGGAGCAGTTGATCGACCTTTGGTTTTAAAGCATTATCTAATTCATACTCAGTAAAGAGGCAATCACTCTCATCAATATTTTTGGCTCATAAAATTAATCAGTTTCAACATTTCTTCAGAAGTACTCTCTAAATTTTTTCTAATATGAGATGGAAGGCTTTCATGCCTGGATGTTTTGGACCAGTCATTTATGAGGTCATTTGCTTTTTCAAGAGGAAAGGGATGAGCAACATTGCCAGTCTTTTTTTCCCGGTTATTTTATTTATACCTTTCCAAGGGCCCAAAATCAAAGGGGTGGACCTATTTAATCCACTAACAAACTGTTCCCTTCCTGTTGCCTTTAAATTCTTCCTTTCTATTCCTTGCATTTGTTAGTGCAGCTTGGAAAAGTTCTGAGCAGGTCTGGGGGGTTTTACATTCACGGTATGCTTTACCAATCCTCCTAGCTGCATGTGTTAGATTGCGCAGCTGTGGATCATTTTAGTATTTACATTGGTTTTTATTGTTATTTATAGTGGAGGGTTTTTGTTTCCTATTCCTGCCCACTTGATCTGTGAGAACACTCTCAATGTGGTAATTAAATCATCATTTTAAAATTTTTGTGTGCCAGTGGGCTCGTAATTCTTTTACCATTGATCCAAGTGGTTAATAAAGTTGTCTCTGTGTTCTGGTTTGAGAATGTTTACCTAGAGTTTACCTGGAGAGAGTTCCAGGGGTCAACGCCCCCGCGGCCCGGTCTGTGACCAGGCCTCCTGGTGGATCAGAGCCTGATCAACCAGGCTGTTGCTGCTGGCTGCACGCAAACCAACGTACGAGCCACAGCCCGGCTGATCAGGAACTGACTTTAGGTGCTTGTCCAGTGCCAGCTTGAAGACTGCCAGGGGTCTGTTGGTAATCCCCTTATGTATGCTGGGAGGAGTTGAACAGTCTCGGGCCCCTGACACTTATTGTATGGTCTCTTAACGTGCTAGTGAACCCCTGCTTTTCATTGGGGGGATGGTTTCATCGTTTTGCCAAGTCTTTTGTTTTCGTAGAGAGTGATTTTCGTGTGCAAGTTTCGGTACTAAATCCCTCTAGGATTTTCCAGGTGTATATAATCATGTATCTCTCCCTCCTGCATTCCAGGGAATACAGGTTAAGGAACCTCAAGCGCTCCCAAAAAATTGAGGTGTTTTATCTCCGTTATGCACGCCGTGGAAAGTTCTCTGTACATTTTTCTAGGCTGCAATTTCTCCTGCTTTTAAAGGTGCTGTTAGTGTGCAGCAATATTCCAGCCCAGATAGAACAAGTGACCTGAAGAGTGTCATCATGGGCCCTTTGGCCCCCCCTAGTTTTGAAGGTTCTCATTATCCATCCTGTCATTTTTTCTAGCAGATGCGACTGATACCATGTTATGGTCCTTGAAAGGTGAGATCCTCCGACATGATCACTCCCAGGTTTTGACGTTGGTGTTTCGCTCTATTTTGTGGCCAGAATTTGTTTTGTACTCTGATGAAGATTTAATTTCCTCATGTTTACCATATCTGAGTAATTGAAATTTCTCATCGTTTTAACTTCATATTGTTTTTTGCAGCCCACTGAAAAATTTAGTTGATGTCCGCCTGGAGCTTTGCAGTGTCTGCAATGGAAGACACTGTCATGCAGATTTCGGGTTGTCATCTGCAAAGGAGGACACGGTGCTGTGGCTATGTCGGATATGGGATGAGGAACAAGATGGGGAGCAGTACTGTGCCTTGTGGAACAGAGCTTTTCACCGTAGCTGCCTCGGACTTTACTCTGTTGACGACTACTCTCTGTGTTCTGTTAGTGAGGGAAAAATTTTAGATCCATCGACCGACTTTTCCCCGTTTTTTCCTTTACCACGCGTTTTGTGCGCTATTTACGCCATGGTCACACTTGTCGAAGGCTTTTGCAAAGTCTGTATATATACATCTGCATTCTTTTTGTCTTCTAGTGCATTTAGGACCTGTCGTAAATGATCCAATGTTGAGACAGGGCAGGAGCGACCTGTTCTAAACCCATGTTGCCCTGGGTTGTGTAACTGATGGGTTTCTAGATGGGTGGTGATCTTATTTATTTATTTATTTATTTATTTATCTATTTAAAAATTTGAGCACACATACAGAGGTACAAAAAATACAGATAAGAGCAGCAGCCAAAGCCACTTATACTATGCATAGCATTAGGGCTGGCCTTAAAATTAACTTTTAAAATTAACTAAGCAATGATGAAAATCAGTGATAAAACTTTAATGTAAACAGATTACTATACAGCACAAGTGAGTATTACAAAGACAGGTCATATGGTTGTATGCATTGTTGTACATTCAGTAGAATGGAGTATTCTGTTAGGTAGTGTATTTAAAAATAATAAAGTTAGATTGGGGTTTTTGGTTTTTATTTTTGTGATATAATTGTGGGAAACATTTAAAATTTTACAATTTATAAGGTTCAGTTATTCAGTATTTTTTTGGTTTTGGGTGGTAAGTGATCTTTGAGAAGAGACTTGAATTTATAAACGGTAGTTTATATTGAAGTCACTGAGAGTGTAAGGTTTTGTTCATGGTGCTCAGTTATCATATTCCTGGTTTTGACTAAATTGGCAAATGTTTGATGGGGAAACTCTTAAATGTTTATAAATGTGAGAGTTTTTGTAGGTATTTGGTTTAAATTTGGCTATTTAAATTCCCCAGTTCATCCCTTGTCAAGTTTAGTGTACTTTCTGTTGGCTGAGTAGATTGGCTGTCCCACCCCCTTGTTGGTCTGGCCTACAGTTGTGATGGCGGAAACCGGGGAAGGCATAGACATCTGTCTATCGGCTTTAGCCAGGTTTCAGTTAGGTAATGATGGAATATTGCATGAAAGGAATTTAGTAATGCTTTGGGTCATCGTAATGTTGCAAAAGATTGATTTTGTAGTTAAAGATAGTTATGTTGTTTTTGGCATGAGAAGTGCCTTTGTTGTTCTGCAGTGTAGTTTACAGTAACTGTTTGATTCATTTAAGTCTTTTAAATAAGAGGTTGGGTATCAGGATCAATGCTTGTAACAAAAGATTTGTGTGAATCTATAGTTAGAATTAAGTTAAAAAAAAGAAAATAGTCTTAAGTAAAAAAATAGCACCTAATTATTTAAAAAATGAAAAATAATGAGCTAAGGTGTTTTTTTTTTTTTTAAGCTAAATAAAGGAGACAATATAAAAGGGACTAATACAAATAAGTGATAATCAAAAATGGGCTTGGGAATATGATGTAGGGTCATAAAGGAAATTCTTTAAATTTTAAAATTATGTATAAAATAATTTTTAAAAAAGGGGGACTAATGAAATTGGGTGAACAATAAAGTGGAAATCAAATAATGAGCTTTGGAAATAAGGGAAAAAATTGTGAATTTTTTACTTTGCACCTGAGAATGCCCTTGATTTTTTTTACAATGTGAAGTATAAATAGGGTGTTATTAAAGCTAAAATAAAGGAGAAAATATATAAGGGACAAAAATTAAGTAATGGAAAACAAAGTTAAATGGAGGTGGTCACTATGAAAAATTTATTGGTTTAGGAGTAAGATTGTTTTGAAATATTAAAAAAAATTTGAGCAGTTTTTTGCACAAAAAAAGAAAAAAAAAAATGAGGTATTTGGTACTAGCTAGCAAAAGATATTTTTGGGTACTTGAAAAAAAAGAAATTGGGAAAATTACACTAATTGCTGCCAATGAAAAGTGACAAAAAAACAAGTAGTGATAAAAAAAATTAAAGGGACGGAAAAGAATAATGAATATTATTAATTTGGAGAAAGATTTGACTTGTAATTTAAAATTTGGCAATTAATAGCAGTAAAAAAGAAGTATGGTTTGGAGGTTTTTCATTAGTGTGATGAAAAATAAAAAAATAAAAAATGTCAATTAATGTAACTCCTATATGCACCCACGTATTATGTATTAAGGGCCTTATCTAATTGTTCAGAAATGTCGCTTTTAAGGAAGGGGAAATCGTTTTTTCGTTTGAGATAGTATATTGTTGTCCTTTTGTGTTTTCCTTACTAGTTTTTTCCCCATCTCGCGTGAAACATGATGTATTTTGTTTTCCTGTTTAAGTTTTCTCAGCCTTGAAAAAAGGGTTTTGACGTTTTTTTTTAGACATCATTTATGTACACTCCATTTTTCTTTGAAATTGTGATTTAATTGGCCCTTTTTTTTATCGTATGAATGAAGCGGATCATTAACTGGTTTATTCCCTGGTTTCTGCAAACGTGTTTTTGATTTCATTGTTTTGCACAAAAAACTTTACGTGGTTCTGTATTACCTGTGCAGTTTTTTTTGCACTGGTTTGTGTTATGTCATAGGAATGTGTGGACGTTTATTATTACTGCATCAGAAAACTTATCTTTTTCATTTTTGTGTTTGGAAATAAAGGGTATTCATTTAGTGAGTGTCCCTGTTCTGTTTCCCGCCCCTTGATTGCTTCTTCAACCTTCATATTTATTGTTGTTATTGTAGTGTGACGGGGCTATAGCTGCTTTTAGAGTATTTTCTGTGTCAACACTTCCGATGTAATTTCTCTTCAAAATTTTGGATCTTTTCTATTTTATTTATTTTCCTCTTTTTTTTTTTTTTATTTTTAAAAAAATTTCCTTATATTTTTTTAAATTTTTAACCCCTAGTTATCATGGGTGAATCCTTTGAAGGGGGGTGGAGTTGGGGGGGGGAGTCACCAGTTTTTTGTTGTTGTTGTGTTCCTTGGGGGGCGGGGGGGGGGGTTGATGATACACTGGCGTCCTGCTGGGGAGAGAAATTTATTCAGGGTCTTGCTGTTATTCTTTTATTATGGTGTTGTTTCTTCTGCGATATCCTTTCATAGTATCACGAAGTGATACTGTGAGCCCAAAGGAGGAGAAGCTTATTTTTTCGGGGGTTGGGTTAAGGATTGTTGGAGCGGAGGGGTTTTTTGGGTTGCAGGGTGTTTCCTTAGATCTTTAATTTTGCAAGATTTTGGGTTTCTTCTTAGTTTTTCTTGGGTCATGTTGTTCTACGTGGGTTCATGTAGTTTAACTTTCATTAGGCCTCCAAAAGTTTTTTGAGCGATTTTTTTTTTGAGAAAGAAAAAGTGGTAGGATTTCCGTTTTTGCGCTGCCGCTGCCATAAATCTTGCTTTTAGGACCCTTTTAAAGAATTTTATGATTGGGTGTTTGTATTTGGGTAGTTCTTTTTTCTGTTGTTTACGCCCCCCTTTTGGAGTGGGGCTAGTCTGTTGTTTTTAGTAACTGTGGGACGGGCCCCCCTGTCCATGCTCCCCTCCATAGGAGGAAAATGCTCCTGATAGGGGCTTCTTGAAATTCTTGATGAACACAGAGTTCCATTGTTGGCCCTGGGGGAAAGTGCATGGGATGCATTTTATCGCCTGTTCGAAGTCATTTGGCGTCAGGAAACTCGGATAGGCTTGTGTTTAAACAAATTTTTTTGGCTTCTCATAAAAAATTCATTTTGATTTCGACTTCAGTCTGGTTAGGGCTTTTAAAAAATGAGTCATATTTGGGGCTTGAGTAGCTATATTTCCTTGCGTCATGTGTGTGGACCCCTCTTTGTTTAAATAGGGGCCCAATACTGGAGTTGTTCTCGATTTTGTTTTTTTATAGGAGAAAAAATATTTGGGGTTTTTTTCGATTTCATTTTTGGCTTTTTGTTCTTCCCGCGATTCCCGTCCTAAAAGGGTTCTTTTAGCTTAAGTTCGATGCTTGCTATTTCTTGACCAGTGTTCCCTACGCATTTCAGATATATTGACCTCTTTTAGCCCCTCTGTTATTTTTTTCGTCGCCCGTAAAGGGAAGCCCCCTGTCTCTTTCTGTTTTAATTATCCCCCTTTTTTTTAGAGGAAAAAGCCTTTTTGCATAATCGGTGCCACCCAGTTAATCTGTTCTAGATAAATTGGGGTCTGTATTCTTAGTATATCTTCCCCGTTTTAAAGGTTAGGACTTGGGTTTTTTTTCTTGGTCCCACTTTATGTTTTTGTTATTGAAGTTGAATTTGGGAAGGTTTCTTTCGTGTTTAAATTTCTTCATTATTCGGTCGGGGGGCTCCCGCATACATGACTGAATTTCCCATTATGTTGTAAATCTGAGTATATTTTTTTTGTTATGGTGACATTTCTTATCAGATCATCTTTGTTAGTGAAGATGGGGTTCTAGTGTATTCCCCAGTTTTATAGGTCTATTTTTTATGTTTTTTTAAATTTAAATTTGGGGGGGGCAGAGATTTAAAAGCTGCGTAAAGTGTGAGTTTTCATCAGAGCGGGCCTCCTGTGTTTTTACTGAAACAATATTATTTGCAAAATTCCCCTTTTTTGGGGCCTTTAAATTTGAAATCCCCCGGGGGCAAGTTTTTGGGGGGTGCAGGAGTGGAAGGTTTTTCCAAAACAGTGGTAAATTTTTAAAACAGCTTTTCCCGGGAATTGCAGGGATGTTGCACCCGGGAGGCTTTTTGACTACACAAATAAATGGGTTTTTTGGTTCTCGCCCCTTTACTGCTAAAACTTCCACTACATCATTTGAGGCATTTAGCAGTTCTTGCAAACAATAAACCCTGCAATTTTACAGGCCAACCCCCCCCCCCCTTTTGTCTGTTCAACCCCTGGGACACACTGTATAGTTTGAACCTGGGATCCAATTTCGTTGTCCAAGTGATCCTTTTTGTGGGTCTCTTGGGAAAACCCCCGAAGATTGCCTTTGCCTCTGCAAAACAGTCCACCGGGGGTGAAAGGTATTTTGTTGTTTTTTGCTGGTTTAGACCCTGTATATTTGCAAAGAAGAATGTTACGGACTGGTGGGATTGTTGGGGACTGGGGGGGGGGTTTTCTTTTTCCGGGATTAGTATCTGTAAACTGTTGGTTTTGGGGTGGAGGGCCCCTCGACTTTGGTTCCACTGCAGGGAAAGATGGATTTTTGGGGTAACGATTTTTCTGCCATTTCCCCCCGGGAGTTTTTTTTTTTTCCCTTTCCCGGCACTAAAAAACCTCTCCCCCTTTAGTGGCTGTGTGCTATCGGGGGCCCCCAGTTCTTTGCAATTTCCTTTCTGCCCCCCCTTTTGGAGTGGGGGCTATGTTTGTTGTTTTTAGTAAAATGTGGGACGACCCCCCCGGTTTCCCTGCTCCCTCTTTTATAGGGTGGTAAAGGGTTTTTTGATAGGGCTTCTTGGGGTTCTTGATGAACACGGGGTTCCCTGAGTTGGCCCCCGGGGGGAGAGTCAAAGGGCATGCCATTTTTTGCCTTTTTGAAGTCATTTGGCGTCAGGATAACATCAGATAGGCTTGTGTTAACCAAATTCTGTGGCTCTCTCATAAAAAATTCATTTCGATCATCGACTCTCAGTCTGGTTAGCGGCTTGCTAAAAACTGAGTCATATTGGGACTTGAGTAGCTCACTCATTTCCTTGCTGTCATGTGTGTAGGACCCATCTTGTTTAAGTAAGGGCCCAATACTGGATGTTGTTCTCGACATTGATTTATCATAGGAGAAGAAATACTTTGGGTTTCTTTCGATTTCATTTATGGCTTTTAGTTCTTCCCGTGATTCCTGACTCGTATAAGATTCCTTTAGCTTAAGTTCGATGTTTGCTATTTCTCTGACCAGTGTCTCCCTACACATTTCAGATACATTGACCTCTTTTAGCCACTCTGTTATTCTTTTTTCCCTCGCCTGTAAAGGGAGCGCCTGTCTCTTTCTATTTTACATCTACTCTTCTTTTTTCTTAGAGGAATAAGCCTTGTGCATCTTCACTGGCCACCTGGCTTGGGAACTCCAACATTAGTATTTACATGATCACCCATTAATTCTTTCCACCTGTTAACTCCTCAGGTAGGGCTCCATCCACAGCACACTCAAGCTTCCATGCTTCTGGTATTAACAATTTCCCTCTTATTGTAAGGTGTAACACTTAGCCTATACTCTCTGGGTTAATTTATTGGGCATACTGGAATTATCAGACTTTAACAATGACAAGTATCTCTCAGTATCCCAAGTCAGCCCCAGCACATTACTGCATACAGGCACTTCAACTCCATGGCTATCCATATTTATTGATTCCTCAAAATGGACTAATTACTGTTCCATTCCCTCAGAGGCATAAACCTATGTTCTCTGGGTTAATTTATTGGGCATACTGGAATTATCAGACTTTAATAATAACAAGTATCTCTCAGTGTCCCAAGTCAGCCCCAGCACATTACTGCATATAGGCACTTCAACTCCAGGGCTATCCATATTTATTGATCCCTCAAAATGCACTAATTACTATTCCATTCACTCAGGGGCATCCTTGCACCTTGCATTATTTCATTAACCCTTTCACATATCCTCATTAGTTCCTCTTCAGTTGACGTCACACCAGGAAATTGTCCACATAAGATTATTTACCCAATTACTTCGCTCAGTGGACCACCTGTGCACTTAAGGCGTGCATTTATCGTCGCCTGAAGTAAGAACAATTTATTATTTAACTGTTTATTAATTATTTCATTATAAGCAGTCAACAATTTTGGTATCTTGCTCAGTTCGCAGAGTTGGCCCATTAACTGTCCATACGTCATCCTATAATTAGTAGATAATTCTGGACGGTTTAGCTTCCCACGGAAGTCGCACCCATAATGTCCAGAGTCAAATTTAACATCCTTCAGGTATTGTTCCTGAGTAAAGGAATGATCTGGACTTTCCTCATTTATATTAATCCTCATGCTTTCCAGCTCCCATAAATTAGACTGGTTCAACATCATCCTCGATAGAAGAATACTTGTACTGGGTTGACCTTTTATGAGGAAGACACCTTGACTGTATTTACTACTTCCTCAAGTCATTATTACTAGGCGGTAGTCTGCCATATATTACATGGCCCGTACCAGTGTTGAGGAGAGTGACGCCGCATAGTTTTGGATTTATGCCCTTTATCCTGAATTATTACATCCAACACCGGCAAGGCTACCCCAGCTAGGCCATTATTATTGCCTTTAGCTTCAACCTTTACATCAGTCACTGTAGTGTCAGGGTTATTAACATTAGCATTATTGTCACCATTATTATAAGAATTACATACAACCCTGCACATAACTGTATGGTGCTTTCCCTTGTTGCATTGATAGCAACTATTCAATTTGGTGTGACAATCCTTTACATTATGATTGTCTAGACATCTGATAAATCTGTCAAGTTCTTTCATTCTTTCTACTTTAATATCCCATGAATTATAGGCATTACAATTTTTAGTGAAATGAGTACTCTTGAAGAAGAGACAGCCTCTCTTTTCCTTGCCTGACCTCTTATTAACTGGGTTACTCTTACTGAGGTACTTATTCCTCTTACCTTGATGTGAGGAACCACTATTACTGATTCCTGTCTCTTGATATGTGCCAATTTAACCTTAATTATGATTATTACCACTGATATTATTTTTTCCTTTTTGAGACTTGACAGATACTTCAGAATCATTATGTGTTATATCCTTAGAACTGCTCGGCTGACTGGTCTGCAATTGAACAATTAATTCTTGCCGACCTAGTCTGATATCCTCCTGACCATGCTCTGGAGGTTTTGGCAAACACACCCTTTTTCATTAATAGGTTGATCAACTGCCTGGCTCACACATTTTAATTTATTCAAAGCCTTACTTTTACAAGACAGTTTTTCCTCAAATTCGTAGTGTTGATTAATTAAAACATTCACTTCAATTCCATCTGCACAATTCTCCAGCAGATTTTCTTTCACAGTCTTTTAACCACAATTTGTATCACTCAAATCTACTCTCTAAAGCATCTAAATATAACTTTAATTCATTAGGGTTCACGGTTCTTTGATACATTAAATCCAAGCATTTGTATGTCTTCGTCACATGGCCTTTAATAGCCTGTAATGATGCTTTCATTACTCTAAAATCCACGGACTTGTCAGCCACCTTAACTCAATCAGATCCAGTCATGGTTAGAAAATTATTAATCACTGATTATACAACTTAAGTAGGCGCCTTATAAGAGTAATTCTTGCACTTTACTCTTTTATAAATCCTAGCCACACATGTGCTAGCAATTAATTGGCCTAATTATCATCCACCACACGATCGATTAAATTTGTGTACTATATACCCACTTCCTTCAATCAGTCACTTAATTATTAAATAATTAATTCAGATAATTTTTTCACTCATTGCATCCGGTTTAGGAAGGACCAGCGGGCAGATATGGAAAATTTTATAGGGATGCTACCTGTATGTACCTCAACATTACATGCATACGAGTGATCTCATTGGGAGACAACAACTATATTGTTTACCGTAGTCACCCCGTGAAGACATGTGAGAAAACTTAACCACATCTGGTCACTGCAGGTGGCACCCACAACCCTCACAATCTTGTCCATATCTAACCAAGACCAGTATAAATTGGATAGCACCCACAAGTACAGCGCTAGTAATTAATTGTGGACTGTATAGGTTATATTAGTTTAACTGAATGAAGGGGGGGTAGGTTACACATTGATATATCCATCATAGAAAAACATTTGTACATAATCCCCACATTTACCAGATATTCTCTGGTGGTCACTTGATGTAGCTGGATCACCCATAACCTATCCAATTACAACATACCTAACTGGCCAGTATCAGTCTGCTATAACTAGAAGGGTTACTTAACTGTCGGTGATTGATGCTCCTTATTTCCTCCATTCCTCATTCCGATGTCCTGTTACACCGACACGGTTCTTATTCCAGCAGGACGAGGTATCCCCGGTTTACCCTGATTTAGAAGTCGTAAACTCCATAAAAACTTCATTTTCCTCAGGAGGGGAAAAAAACGGGAAATTAACGTTTTTTTTACTGGGAGAAAGGGTGCTTATTTCACTTCCCGCTTTCTTTTAAACAGGCTCTTTTTTCCCCTTTCCCTTTCCCCCTTTGCCCAGCCTTTCGCCTTATAAACATACAGTTAGAGGGGAATTTCGCTATTTCCACTGCAAACCCCTGCCCTCTCAAAATGCTCACAACTCTGGGCTTTAAAAACCTGGGGAATAACGACGAGTGTGAAGCCCTTTCGTGATTTGGTAACCCGGGTTTGGCCCCCACACTAAAAAATTCGTTTTTTAACCCCAAAGACACGTGTGCTAGAATTTTCTGAAAGTTTGGGGGGTTGGGATTAAAAAATTGTAGGGGGTATTGCAGTGTTTGGTAACTCTTGAGAATTTCTGCCTCAGCCTGTACCTTGAGCGGGGCATGCATCACCTGCCTGAGCTTTGCCCATATTGACTATGGGGAGAAAGGGGAATTTTTGCGTGCCCAGTTACCCCCTGCGTTCTCCTGTACCCCCAAACTCTCCCCCCTTTTAACTCACCCTTCGCCTCTATAAAACGCGTCAGTTTTAGAGGTGTATTTTGCTGCCCCGCGGGTTTACTCAAATTTCTCTGATTTCCCAAAAGTGCTGCAGTTTTTGTTGAAAACTATTTGCATGGTGGTTCGCTGTTTTTGGGGACATTGTGCTACCATCGACCTACTTAGGTTTAAAATGAGTGGGGGAATTTTGGGCCCTGCTGGGGGCCCTTAAAAATTTGGCACTATAAGACCTGATCCCAAACCTTACCCCATACTGGTTTTTTGTCTAGGGGAGGTGAATTTTCCCTTCCCAAAATTTTCCCTATTCCCCGGTACCCCAAAAACTCGTCGCCATTTTACATTGGGGAAAAAGGGCGGTTTAGCTGATCCGGCCAAAAAAGGCTCCAACCCTAGCCAGTAAAGGAAGGTTTAAATCTGTTCTAAAATCCCAGAATGCCTTTGTGAACGTTCTACAGTTTTCCGGCCGTCCCTTTCGGTTTTTGTGGGGAATAGTTCTTATTTTAGTGAAAAATTTGTTTTTTTCTTTCCAAAGAAACGTGTGCTAGATGTGTTAAGTGTGGGGGTTTTGGGATAATTAAAAAATTTAGTACGGGGTTGGTAACTCTCGAGAGACTGGGGGCCCCAAAGTGAATGCCCTTGAAAACCATTGCCTGCGGGCCATTTCCCCCAATATTGCCTGTTTTCTAGCGAGGTGAAACCCTTTTCCCTTGTCCCTTCTCCCTCCTCGTTTGGGGGAAATCAGCCATTCGTCTTTTTCCCTTGTGGTCTAGAGGAAATTTTTTTTTGGCCAGACCACATGGGTTTTCCCTTGAGTGCCCGTGTCCCCCTGGGGCCGAAACCCCCGCCATCTTGCAAAGTGTCTCCTGTGTGCCTCCCGCCTGCTGCAAGCAGGTGTCCAGGTGGTTTGGGGCCCCCGGGGGCTTGGCGAGCACAGTCAAGCAAGTTGAGGGCAGCCCCTAAAAGCTAGCCGAAAAGCAAAGGGCCCCGGCAGTTTAGCTTTTCCAAAGGCCCAGATGTCTGTAAAACGTTCTCCCATTTGCGGGTGGCATACCAGTTTTTTCCTGTGGGGCCCTTGAAAAAAACAATTTAAACGAGAATTGCAGTGCTGAAAATTTTGAGGGGGGAATCCCAGAGGTTCACTTAAAAACATAGTAAGCTTGTGGTGATTGGTTTGTACCAGGGGGAACATTCATCTGTCATACGTGTGCTAGAATTTGTTAAGGGGGTTTTTTCCCCCAACAGTTAATTTCTTTTGAAAACCGGTTTTAAAGCCCTTTTAAAAAGGCTCAGAGTGTACTGAAAGTGTAGGGGGACCCCTTTAAACATTTGATAAATCAGTGTAATAATGTTTCCTGTCAGTGTAACTGAACTTTTTAAATACGGTTACATAATTAATTTTGCTTGCCCTAGTGTCATTTTTGGGTTTTTTTCTAAAAAATTTTTCTCTTTTCGGGACGGGAAACTTTATTGCAAAATTTCCCCATTTAATATTTCAAATTCCCAGTGTTCATCTGTGATGGGGAGTGTGTAATTTTATCCCTTTTGTATTTTTATGGGGAACAAGCTTACTGCTGATAAGGGTTAGTTTCATAAATTTACTTTCTTGAGGTTTGGTTCCCTTTTTAAAATGTTTTAAAGCAAAAAAGTCGGGCCTTTTTTAAATTTTTTTTTCCTTGCCCTATTTAGGGGGGTTTAGCGCCTATTTAAAAATTTTTAAAAATAGTAACAATTTGCAATCATTATATTCTAGTTATAAAAGAAAAAAATTTGTTTTGGGGATTTATTTGGGATCAACTTGATTGTGGGGTTTAACTTTTTTTACCCCTTTTTTTAAAATGACTGAAAACACGCACGGGGAACATAAAAAAACACATTAAAACGCTGGTAACTCCAGAAGCTGGGCCTAGTGTGTGCCCTTTGAGAAGTTGGTGTTTTTATTAGCCCAGGGGTTTTGTCCCATTTCTCCCCTATATTTACTCAACAAAAGTGTATTCTAATGTTTAAAGTGTACATTTGGTTTGTATTTGGAAACACTTGTCTACATAAAAACGGGGGGTTAAGTGAGATTGTTTAGGACTGGTTCATCTTTCTACAGCTGAAACACTTATGTTTTGCATACATGTAAAAACATAGTAATGTGATTTTAACCCAGGATGGACCAAGGAAGTCAACCGGGTTGATTTATCTCATTGTAAAAATTTGAAACTTACCTATTTTTTTTTTTTTTTTTTTTTTTTTTTTTTTTTTTTTTTTTTTTGTAATTCTGTTTACAATTTTAGGGTTTGGGGGGTTAAAAGGGTTGTTTTCAGCATTCTTTTTGATGTCTGCCTTATTATTATTTCAGTGGGGGTAAAATTAGGTGGCAGTAGCCTGAACTATCTCAAGTGGAAGTTATCTTTTGGAACCTTTTTTTTTTAATTTGATGTATGTAAAATTTCTAATTTTATGTCAATTTTTACCCCTTTTTCTCTCTTTCTCTCTCTCTCTTCTCTCCTCTCTCTCTCTTTTCCTTTTTCTCTTTTCTCTCTCTCCCCTTTTGTTTTCTCTCTCTCTTTTTGGTTTTTTTTCATCTTTTTTTTTTTGGGGTGTATGGTTGAAAGACCTCCCCTGGTACCATCCATTTTTTATTATAGGGACCATATTTTTTAACACACTTTCAAGAGGCTCTGAGTGTTTTTTTTTTTTTTTTGGGGGGGGGTTTGTGTGTCGTTTTGGGATTGGTGGTGGTCGGGGTTTTGGGGAGGGTTGGGAAAGGTTTTCATTGAACTTGAGCACTTGTGTCTTGGGGTTATTTTGGATTCTAAATTTTTGGTAGTGAATATTTGCCCCTTGGGCAAAACCCTTTTAAGGGAAAGGAAAGGGCGAGGGAATTTTTGGGTGTTGTGGTTTACCCCCAGATATCATCACTGGCAAACATGGCAACTGTATAGGGGAAACCCTTTCTGCGGGTTTGATGGAAATGATGATACTTCCAAAACCTTTAAAATTTAAAAAAAAGGAAAAAAAAGTGGGAAAGGGCTAGAGCTTTGACGTATTTAAGGACTCATTTGACTCGTACAAAATGTGATACTAAAGTCCTTGGGGGCACAGAGGCTGCAAAAAGTTTTTCTTAAAAAGGAAAATGTTTTTAAGTTTGAATTCCCTGCAACCCCCCCGCTCCCTGCTAAGTGTGCATGGCAAAAGGAAAGTTAAACAAGCCCCCCTAACTCAAGGATCCAATTTAAAAAAAACACACAAAACTTTTTGTTTGGGGAACGAATAAGAGCTGATCAATGATCAAATTAGTACCCCTTAATGGGGATATTAAAGCTGCTGCCAAAAACCGACATTTGCCACTTTAAAAAATGGGTCAGTATCATAATCTTTGGATCCCCTTCTGATGGACCCCCCCCCAATCTGACTCTAAGTGACCCATTTTTCATAAAAACCTAAAAGTTAAAGGAAAACCCCAAAAATTATTCCCAGTTGGGTGGGTCCTGTGCCCCCCCCCCGGAATTTTCTGGGTGCATGGGTTTACTTTTTCCAAAAAACATCGAAGTGTACCTCCCACCCAAAAACGGGGGGTGTTACAAATCCACCCACTATGGCCTTTGGGGCCGTAGACTGTGGGATACTACTTTTTGGGTGTGGAAAGTGTGCGGGAAACATTCCACTAGAGAATCCCACAGTGGGCCCCTGACACCCAAAAAATTTTAATTTGTTTTAACTGTAAAGAAGTGGGGGTTAAAGTTTTCCCAAAGGACTGCAGTCAGCCCCCAACCCAAACCTTCGAGGAAAAACCTGATAACACCCTTTTAAGGGTAACTGAGGGGGGGCCACCCAGTTTTTCCCCAGCCAGATCTGAGACTGAACCTCTGAAAGGGTGTGCAAAAAACCCCACCTCCCCGCAAACAATTCTGGTGATACCGAATGCCATCACAAAACCAGTGTGGAGGAGCTAGCCAAACCCCTTTGCTAGCATTTAGGGAACTATGGTCTGCCACTACAAAAACCCTTTTGGTTCCCACCTGAATTGGGGATGAGTTTGTCATTTTCCCAAATTTCAAAAAAACTACAACGTCAAAGGCACCACAAAATTTAAACCCCCCGGGAAAATTTGGGAAAGGATTGAGTCAGATGCACAGGACCTACCGCAATGAATGATGAAACGAGAACACTAATTTTCCCCAAAGGTACCTGTTAAGGTGTTTGGGTTTTAAAAGGAAGCATTTAACCCAGAATTTGCCATCCTCGGAGGGCATTGGATTCGTTTGACCTTCCTCATTTATAACAAATTTCCAGAAAAAAAATTGGGGCATCTTGAACAGATCCGGGAAAAATTTTAAATAAATATATGAAACCCGGGAAAGTACTCTTAAAGCTGGTGATGTTTGTCAAAAGTGCGGGCAATCTCCGTTCAGTTTTCCAGAAATTTTGGGGGGGAAAGAACCCCCAAAACCTTTCCCTTTAAAAACTTCCCTTCAAAAATGGTTCCCAAAAAATGCCAAAAAAAATGTTTTAAAAAAAAAGGTTTTTGAAGATAAAGACGAAACAAACTTTGCTTTTTGCTCTTAAGTATCTGCACACTGCAGTAAAAAGCAAAATTTTTTTCCCATTTATGGGGCAAGAGATTGTAAAAACTCACTACAATGGAAAACATTAAAAATCTTTTCATGGAACATTGCTTCCATCAAAAAAGCGGTTGCCCGAATTAACATCATTTTTAGTGCAGCCAAAAATATTGATGTTTATCTGTTTGCAGGAAGGGAGATTGAAAAATGGGCCCTCCCCCAAAAAAATTTCCCGGTAAGAGCTTATAAACCCCAAGGGGCAAACCCAAATGGTTTTGTGATGTAAAAGGCCGAAAGAAACCCTTTCCCCATTAAATCCTTTCCTTTGCAGAGCGAAGGGTTTAAAATGCCCGTTTTCATGGTTTTCAAAATTTTTGCAGGCGGGTTTTTCCCTAAACATTTTTTTAAACCTAGGGCCCCAAACGAACCAAACTTTGGGCCGATTCTTTACCCCGATGATCAATAGTGAACCACCATCATTCTTGGAGATTTTAATGCCAAAACATAAGAATATTGGGGGGTCTATTACAAACAAAATGGAACCAAACTAGTGGTTTTCTGAAATTTAGCATGTAATGTTCGAATTGTGGGATTTCTGAGCCTATCACAAATATGGTGGCCAAAACTTTGTCTGTGTCTTGGGTTTTTAAAAACATCATATAGATGCATGACTCTGTCTAGTTGTTATCTTCTATCTGTTTAATTCCCCCGATAAAAACTGCAATCTTTGATCACTCTCCCCGCAAAACAAGGAGTAAATACAGGAAAGGGGGGGAAACTTATTCTCAAAACCCGAACACAGAGACAACTTTTTTAACCCCTTTGGGTCCCAAAGGTATAAGAATTTCAGCCCCTTTGGGACACAAAAAATTTAATGTTTATTTAATTTCCCCTATTGAGAGTGTTTTTCAAAAGATCAATTGGGGGAGGAAAAGGAAACAAAAAACCCCCCACATAAATTTAAAAATAAAAAACCCAAAGAAAATACTTATTTAAAGATCCACAGTGCGCAATCTAAACATGCAGTAGGGGTTTTGGGAAAAGGATACGGGAATGTAGAACCCCAGACCTGCTCAGAACGTTCCAAGCTGCACTAAAAAATGCAAGGAATAGAAAGGAAAAACTTAGGCAAAAAGGAATGGGGAAAAGTTTTTTTAGGGATTAAATAGGTCCCCCCTTTGGTTTGGCTTGGGAAAAAGGGATAAATAAAATTTAAAAGGAAAAAGGGCTGGCAAAAGTTGCTCATCCCTTTCCTCTTGAAAAAAACAAAAGACCCCATAAATGGGCTGGTCCCCAAAAAATCCCGGCATTTAAAGCCTTCCAAATTTATATTAGAAAAAATTAGAGAAATACTTTGAGAAAAAGGTTTTAAACTGATTAAAATTTTTTGAGCCAAATTTTTGATGAGAGTGATTGCCTCTTTACCGAGTAGGGAAATTTGATAATGCATTAAACCAAAAGGGCGATCAAATGCTCCTGGAAAAGGTGGTTTTAAAAAACCTATGTTTTTCTCAGAACTCTAAGGGAGTCCTGTTTAACCCCTTTTTTGGGGCCCGTATTAAACTCAGTTAAATTGAGGGCGTTCTTCCTAAATTCTGGGGCCAATAGTCCATTTGCCCATCCCTAAGCCCCAAAAAGCCTGAACATTTAGGGGCCCATTCCTTAACTATTTTTCTTTTTAAAACTTTTTTAAAGAATGATGTTAAAAATTGTTTCTAAGAATCCGACCCCCAATTTTTCCCCCAACCCCTTTTTGGGTTCCCTGAAAGGGAAAAAATGTGCAGAAAAATGTATTTCCACCTTTTCATGCCACACCCCCTACTAGGGGTTTTTCCCCTTTTTTGTCAAAAATTGCATTTTTATATTGCAAACGACCGTTTTTACTACATGAATAGCCAAAATTTTAATAATTTGGGGGTAGTTTCTTGCTGGTAATAGGGGTCCCGTCAAAAAGAGTTTCCTTTGTTTTTACCAAAGGCCCTTTAGAAGTTTATTAAAAGAAAATTTTTTTTAGGTACACCGCTGGGGGGGAGTTCTTAGTCCCCTGCTATTTTAAAATTTTGATTAATTTCCCCTTTCCCAAATTTCTTACCTGCCCCAACCAAACATATAGCTATAAGCTAAAGTGATGATATCATGATCCAAAACAACAGGGCATAAGAAGATGGAAAACCCTTTTTAATGAAGTTCAAGCAATTTGTAATTTGACTAGGGGTCTAATATCTTCCTCTAAAACAAAGATATTAAAAAGCAAAAGACCCTCCCCCCCCATTATTTTCAGGGTGAAAAACATTTGCTACGTTTTAAAAATTAAAAGATATTTGGTGTAGATGTACCCTTTTAAAAAATCCAATATACCACAATAAACAAGAAATGTAAGCTGGCTTAAAAGCTCTCAAAGTGTTGCTGGCTACAATCCCAACTATGGTGCTAAGTGGAATGTGGAATGGGGTTTTAATAGCCTATGTTAGGGGCCTTAATTTATTATGCGCTCCCATGTTGATATTAAACTAGAGAAAGTTCCCTCCGACCCTTGGAGTTAATCAAATGAAGCTCTCAGGAATATTCTTGGCGTCCCCAACTACAAAAAAATTTTAACATGAGGAAGGAGCTTGGTATTTCTAGTTTTCCGTGTAGGATTGTTGAAAATTTAAAACTGTACTCGGGATTTTAAGGTTGAGAAACGAACCAAGGGCACTGTCAAAGTGAATCTTACCCAAAATGTCTAGAGGTAAATACACACAGATCCCAAAAAGGATTTTTAAAAGTGCAATTGCATTAAATTTTATAAACCCGATGAAAATGTTTTCCCCTGTAGGGGAACAAGAGCATTTCACCCCCCCATGGGGCGATGTTTTTTTCATTTAATACACATACCCACAAGTCCTCCCCCAAAAAGTCATTGTAGTAATCCCTTCCTTTTAAAACTTTGTTTTGAGCAAAATGTCAAGAAAAAAATTTTTTTTCCCAGCTGGTTTGTAATAAATTATCACAAGTTATATTAAAAGATGGGTCTAAAAAAGGGGGGGTCTTTGGCAAACTGCATCTGCTTTTTGTTGCCACCTCCCCGTTTTAAAAACGATAATAAAAAGTTGTTTTAGTTAGGGATAAGGAAATTTAAATGGGCGTCTTTCCCCTGCCAAAATGAAAATTTTTTTCAATCCCAAAGGCCCTTTAAATTTTAACCTATGGCCCCTGAGCCTTTACTCTATCATCATTACTGATTTTTTGTATAAATTTAAGGCTCTTGGGTCATATAATGACTCCAACAACATGTCTTGGGGAAAAACCAGGGAACCAAAAAAAAAGGAAAATTAAAGTACCAAATTTCTATGGATCCCCTTTACACTTTTGGGTTTTCTCCTTCATGATTTAAAATTGAAATGTTAGCCAAGAAGGGGTATCCAGAAGGGGGAACGTTGAAAACAACTTTGGGTTTTTTGTGTCTAGATTAGGAAATTTAAAATTAGGAGAGAAGTAAATAATGAAGATGATTGTTATAGAATGCAGTTAGAAACCTTTAGTAGATCATAAAACCCCCTATGATAAAAATGAAGGGAGTAAGTATGTTTTTGGGGCAAAATTGCAATGTGAACAGACTGACTTGGGTGTTGTAGTGGCCAGGCTTAGGCTTGGTAAAAAATACTTCTGGCAGTTTGGGGGGCAACAGATGATGATCAAAAATAAATGTAAATTATGTGATCAGGGATATGGTCACTCTCTTGAAAAACTTTTTGTGTTAATTGTCCCTTATTGAGGAATAAGAGGGCAGACAGGTATAAAAACCTAGTGACATTTTTCAAAAAATCTTATTAATTTAAAATTTAAGGGTACCAGATATACTAAGCAAATTTCCTAAATTTGATTGTAAAAAGATAAGTGAACTATAGATATGTTTGATATAAAACCAAAATGTATTTCCTGTTAAACCCCTTTGGGGGCCCAGTTCCCCAGGCCTTTTGTGGGATCCCCATGCTCCGCCCCCTACGTTTCCCCGGGGTGGATATGGGGTGCACAATTAAAAAATAGCCACTTCGGTGGCAAAATCTAAAAAGGGGGTGGGCACTTAACAATGATTTGGAAAAACTTCCCCTTTTCGCAAGACGCTACAATGATGGATAAAGCTTCCCTAGTCGCAAGAAAGCTACAAAAAGGGGCGGTAAAGCTTCTTTTTTTTCAAGACGCTACAATTATCGGTTTTAAAACTTCTTATTTCAAGAGCTAAAATTTTTCGGTAAAAGCTTTTTTTATTTCGAGGGCGCTACAATGATCGGTAAAGTCCCAAAGTCGCCAAAAGCCCCGGGCCCCGACTTTCGTTCGGTTTTTTTAAACCCCGGGGGGGTTATCCACCCCGGAACCCAAGAAAGTCAGCCCTGTCCCCGAGGGGGCTTTTTTGAAAAATATTTTTGAAAACTGACTTAAAAACTTTTTTGCATTACATATTTTTTCCCCGCTTTGGGATTTTTGTCTTCCCCCGGATGACTGCCCCTCATTGTATCTCTGCTGTACAGGGTTAAATAGTTCTATTGAGCGGTTAAATTTTTTTATACACCCGCAGCTCAGTCTGTGAGAGAAATTTTGTTTTTTTTCCACGGAAGTGGCTAGTTTATTGGCCCTCATATCCTTCCCGTGGATGGGAGCGTAAGGCATAGGAACACACACAAAAGGGATTAACAGGTGTTTCATATGGGTTTTTTTTTATAAGTAAGTTAGTTTAAATTATTTAGGTTAAAAAACCAAAAACAGTTACATAGAATTACATACATGCAGATTTTGTGTAGGAACCTTTTTGGATCCCCCAAAAAAAGTCAGCAGAGTGACTTATTTTCCCAAATTTTTTTTCCTTTTCTGTTAAATGGGAAATTTAGGGAAATTTGCCCTTTGTAAATTGGTTTTCTTATTTTTTTTATTTATTTATTTAGGGAAAATTTTTGCTTTAAAAAAAAAAGGTACAAAAAAATAAGGTAAGGCAGCATGCCAAAGCCTCTTATATGCATACATTAGGGCTGGCTTAAAATTAATTAAGTTAACTAAGCAATGATAAATCAGTGATAAGCATTATTGTAAACAGATAACTATAAAATTCAAATGATATTACAAAAACAGGTCTATGGTTGCAGCATTGCTGTTATTAGTAGAATGGAGTATTCTGTTGGGAGGTTTATTTTTAAAAAAAAAAACAAAGTTAGGTTTAACATTTGTGTATAAATTTTGAGTAACATTTTGGATAACAATTTTAGGTTCAGTTATTCAGTTATTTTTTTATTCAGCGCACAAAATGCTGCTAAAAGGGAAAAACAGGAAAAATCGGTCGATGGATTATAATTTCCTCATAACAGAACCAGAGAGTAGTCCCCCCCGGAAAAAATCCGAGGCAGCTACGGTGAAAAGCTCTTCCCCAAAAGGGACAGTATCGCTCCCATCTTGTTCCTCATCTATATCGACATAGACAAGGGGTGTCAGCCCCAGCACCGTGTCTTCCCTTTTCAATGACACCCAATCTGTGACGTGTCTTCCATTGCGAAACCCGCAAAACTCCAGGGGACATCAACCAAAAAACTTTTAGTGGGCGCAGAAAACAAAATGAAAATTCAACGATGAGAAATTTCAATTACCGAATTGGGAAAAAGAGGAAAATTAAAATTTATAAGTCCAAATTTTGGCCACAAAAAAAGAGCGAAAAAAACCAAAGTCAAAGACCGGGAGTGATCTGTCGGAGGGTTCACCTTTCAGGACCAAACATTGTATCAATCGCATCTGTGAAAAATGACAGGATGGGAAAAGAGAACCTTTAAAAAATAGGGGAGGCCAAGCCCATGATGAACTCTTTGGTCACTTGTTCTATCTAGGCTGGAAAATTTCTGCACACTAAACAGACCTTTCAAGGAGGTGAAATTGCCACCTATAAAAAATTTCAGAGAACTTTCATGGCGCGATAACGGAGGAAAACACTCAATTATTGGGAGCGCTTGAGGTTTCCCAAACCCGATTCCCCGGAAGCAGGAGGGAGAGTTACATGATTATTACACCC
>NW_026482636.1:0-7500 GCF_026875155.1 Cherax quadricarinatus
GCCGAGGAGGGTAGGGTAGGACTGCAAAGGTTGGAGGGCTCCTAGCTACTCGAAAATAGGAAGTTTCCCCTGAAGGCAGAGCATAGACAGCCATGCATAAGGCCTTCACTTCCTTAAGACAATGAAATTTCACGTTCATTAAGATAGACTGACATTTAGCAGGAAAAGGGAGGGCGAGTTTCGTGCAAGTAAGACAAGTAGGGGGAAGATTGCAAGATGTATCGGCATGATCTGCAGCACAGCAGACCAGGCACTCCACCACAGACCTGCATCATTTAGTGAGATGTCTGAAATGCCCAAAAATTTCAACATTTTTGGGGTGTAAGACCACTTTATGGGCCCATAGGCAATGTCCCAAAGATATAAACAGAGGACGGGAGTTAACAGCAGTCAAAGGTTAGCAGGCATTGTTACCGGGGAAAGTGCCTCCACCCCCTAGGGGCAGGACACATGTATCTACTTTGAGAATTGGAAAGTTCTGAAGGGCTAATTGCTCTAAAATATCGTCACCACAAGACAGAAAATCCACCTGTACAATGTAAGTGGTAAGACCACTGCAAGGATTGAGAGTAGCATGGTTGTGAACTGTGATAAGAACGTTATCGTTGAAGTAGATGGGAGAGATCATGAGCTTGGTCTGCATTTCTGAACTGTAACAATGCATGCACTGCTCCAAAGAGCATGAAGGATATGTTTTGGCCAAAAATGTCATAAAAGAGCTTTACCAATACTGTGGTCTGAAAGATAATCAGTTGGAGATGTCGTTGAAAGGGGAAAAAAATTTGGTCCCCTGTTTTACTTGTAAGCATGGTGCATAAAGGGAGTGGGTGTCATGTAGGTGTTTCTGGGTGGAATGAGTGAAATCGAAGAACCGTCGTCAGAAAACGGTCTGGAACATTGAGGTGTAGGACTGAGGTGGCCCCAACCTGAAGCAGGGGGGTTTTATGGAGGTTATTGGAAGTGGTCTCCAAAAGTTCCCCAAGAGACTTTTCCCCCTTCTCCTACCCTCACACCCAGCACTCCTCTAAAACTCTCACCAGGCCAAACTCCCCCCAATTTTCCTCTTTCCCCCCCACTTTTTTTTTTTTTTTAAACCCCCCAAATGGGTGTGCACCACAGTTTTGCCTGAGCTAGATTGATGCCTCAAGAACAAAAGGGCCTAGACACGCTATTTTCCAAAGCAAGGTGGACCATTAATTGGTTAAAATTTGGTGTCCCTTTTCAACTACCAAACCAGTTGAACTACTCACAAGGTGGGTGATCAAAACCCTGCACTATTTGGGAAACCAGAAATATAAAGATGTGCAAAAGGGAGAAGCCTAGGAGAAATGGGCGACCTTTGGTCTGTGCAGGTACAGTTCACCCGCAGTAGTCTGGAGAATTTTCCCTAATGAAGCCAGGTTAGAACAGGGGGGCATAAAAAAAATGGGCCCCCGGGAGGAGGAGGTGGTCAAGGAAAGAAAACTCCTGATGGGGGTTTTCTTTTTATTTTTAAAAAAAGGAAAGGAAAAAAGAAAGGGGGCAGTTTCCAGAAGGGATGAAAGGGCCGTAAGTTTCCTTCTCATCTAAGAGGACTCAAGACGGCCAGTAGTGCAGATGCAGCATAGAACCCATCCCATATGCTCCCCTTCTGCCAGTAAAACCAAGCTCCAGGATAGCAACCTCACATCTACCCAGCCACCTCGGTTGACAAAAGTGGGTGGTGGGAAACCCCCCACAAAGCATACCTCCTTCGACTGCCACCTCCCAGAACTGACAGACACCCTTTGGAAATACACTAGTCACCTGCAGGACACCTCGTCCCACTCCTGGAATTCCGGGAAAGGGGAAAGCAGGGCGCCTCAGTTTCCCACGGCAAACTACACCACTCCCGAGGAACCCCACAGATTGGGATAAACCCCAGCACACTTCCCCTACCTAGAAACCATAATGCCAGAGGGGAGGAACCCAGATGCTACAAACGGGATGGGGAAAAGGGAGAGATGGGAGGGGGGAGGAAAGGGAAAGGGGGGGATGGGGAGGATGGGATAGGGAAGGGGGATGGGGGTAACTAGGTTCGGTCTAGGGAAGGAGACCAAAAAGTCTAATTCTTTAGACCAAAGCCTCTTCACTGCACCAAAGAGCCCCCTTGAAGAGGAAAACCTAAGCAAATGTAACGTAAAAAACCAAATGTAACCTAACCCAGCCTAACTCAACTTATTTTGTTAATATCTCCCAAAATTAAAAACTGCACATGAAATACTTATTCCTTGGTGCAATATATAGGTTGGATTAATGAAACTAAAAAACTAATGCCCAAGCTCCGCTGAGTAGTCATCGGAAACTGTAGCTTTGTTTTTAATGGGTGTGTGGCGGTAAGCCAAAGGCCTCTGTCAATAACCAAAGGCTTCAATGAATAAATTCATTATATGACATTCTCGAAAATCGCAATTCTCCTGACGTACAAATCACCATCATCAACATCCTCCAAATAAACTTTTAAGAATTATAAACTTTTCTCATTTAATCTTACTTTAAAAAAGGAGAGGAAGACGTGTGAGTCAGAGTTTGGCGAGGAAGATGAAGACCAGGAAGTAGAGAAGGCGCCGTTGATGACTGGTGGACCCATATCTCTGAGGGCGCGTCCAGCCCTTCCTCGCGGGGCCCCCTCCACCTGTAGAAATCAAATATTCTATGTTTAATTCTTGGCAATTATTTTTCATGATGATTAGACAAGTGCAAGATTTGGCTTCATCATTTTGTCTGTAAGTAGCGCAGATGCAGCATGGAACCCGTGCTATACCCTACCCTTCATCCCCAGTAAATCAGCAATCCGGGATAGCAACCTAAACATCTGCCGAGCTACCTCGGTGGACAAAAGAGAGGGCGGCCAGATATCCGCCACAAAGCATACCTCCTTCGGCCCCACCCCCGGAATCCGAAAGGTGGCTTCCAGAGATACACCTGTCGCCCGAAAGACACCCAAAGCCACCCTCCGGGATACCGGAGGGATCGGGACATCCCCAGGCGATCAGATCCACGGCAAACTACGCCACCGCCAAGAACCTCAAGGGAAAATGGGATGGACCCCGGTACCCTTCCCCCTACCTATGAACTAGTGTGCCTGTGGGAAAAAACCCCAAAGGGCCCAAAAAAAGGGAAGGGCAAAAGGGAGGGGTGGGGAGGAGGAGGAAAGGAAAAAGGGGAGGATGGGTTAGGGGGGTAATTAAGTTCGGTCTGAGGAAGGAGACCGACAGGTCTAATTCCTCAACCAAGACCCTCTTCACACGCCAAGGAGCCAACCCCCCCCCCCCCGTTAAAGAGGTTAATCTTAAAATAATAAATCCTAACTAGTCAAAAAGTTTGCCTATGATACCCCAATATAGACACTTTGTATTGTGCCAAAACAAAAGCATTCACATTGCTAAACTCACAAATTAGATGTAGTCACTTAGCCTTAATACTATAATCTGTAAGGATTTAATGTTAAGAATTAATTAAGTCTGCTCGAAATGCTGCCATGCTAGGTGTCCTAGTAGCCCCCTCTGTAATTAGTATTTTATAACATGTAAATCACACAATACCCAAAACCTGTAAACCCCACATTGAAAACCCTTATAGAGAATTAAACTTAAAATTGAATTGAATTGAATTGAATTGGGTTTATTTTGTTCTTTCATCCCTCTCACTCCAGTATGTTTAGGGCAGTGTGTAGATTTGGAACAAAACACTCAAGTACTTTCCAGGTATAAATTAAACATGCATCTCTCTCGCCTAACTCCTTTTGAGTAAAAATATTTAAGACTTGAAGGTGTTCCCGTTTAATTTAAATGCTTATTGGTTCTATGTGGGCCGTAAACGATCTCTGTATCTGTTCCAGCTCTGATATTTCTCCTGCCCTGAACAGGGCCGCCAACACTGAGCAACATTTCAAACGCAGGCAATGAAATGCTCCGGAATTTAAAAAAGAAAAAGAATTTAAGAAAAGTTGAAAGCATCTGTGGCTGATAGAATGAAAATACGAGACAGCATATGCAAGATTATAAAAAGATACGAAAATTGATAAAACAGCTTATAACGATAAACTAAGTAATAAAGGGCTATGAAAAATATACCCAAGATTTTCTTCTTAAACTATTCTTTTTCCCTGGCACACACTCTACTACTGAAGACACTCCTCTCCAGTGTTATTCTTTGCCTGTTTCCCGTCTTCCTTGCTAACCCCCCCAGGATTTTTTCCTAAACTCTTGTTCGTTCATTCATGTATTCAACTACCACGACCCTGCCACACCAGCTACCACGACCCTGCCACAACCCGGGTACAAAGACCCCGCCACACGGGTACCACGACCCTGCCACACCGGCTACATGACCCTGCCACACCGGCTACCACGACCCTGCCACACGGCTACCAGACCCTGCCACACCGGCTACCACGACCCTGCCACACCAGCTACACGACCCTGCCACACAGGCTACCACGAACCCTGCCACACAGGCTACCATGTCCTTGCCATACTAACTTCATGACCCTGATACACCCGGGTGCCACACCCCTTCCAACAACGGATACCCTGTACCCCTGCCACACCGCTACCATGACCCTGCCCCTGGCTACCATGACCTCAGCCCCCCGGCCCACCATGATTCTGCCACACTGGCTACCATGACCCCGCCCCAGGCTAGCATGACCCCGCCCCCCGGGTCTTGATCCTGCAACACCGGCTACCATGATCCTTCCAAACAGGCTACCAGACCTGCAGTGGCTACCATGACCCTGCCACACCGCCTACCATGTTCCTGTCACACCAGCTACCATGACTCTGCCCCTCCTCCTATCATGGCCCTGCCCTCCCCCCCGGGTACCATCATCCTGCCCTCCCCGGATTTCCATGACGCAGCCCCAAACTACCGTGACCCCGCTGCTCGTGTACCATGAGCCCGTTTGTCCGGCTATCATAAACCTACCTTCGGCTACCATGATCCTGCCCAGGCTACCATGACCCCGCCTCCGGGTAAACGACTTCTGGCTACCATGAGCCTCCTGCTAAAAGGGTCTTCCCCTTGGGTTTTCCTTTTCCCCCCAGCTAGTATGAAACGTCTAAGCTACCAGACCTCCCTCTGGCTACATAACCCTGTTTCCTGCTCCCCGACCCTGACTAGCAACCATGATCCTCCTCCTGGTCCCAACGACCCTTCCCTTGGTTCCCCTGACTTCGCTTCATAAAAACGCCCCCAGCTACCATAAACCGGCCCCCGTTTCCATGACCCGCTTCCCCCGGCTGCCATGCCCTGTCTTCGGTGCCATGACCCTGACCCAGCTCCATGACCCTGACTCTGGCTACCTGCCCTTGATAAATTAACACTGGCATCTTTGGGTATCTTTTTGGGGAAAACGTTTCGCCACACAGTGGCTTCATAGTCCTACGTAGGAAAACTTGAAAAACAGGAGGAAAAGAGGAAAATCAGCCCCTCAAGGTTGAGGGACGGATTATTCATTCTCCTCCTTTCCCAAATTTTCTCCTACTTGGACGATGAAGCCACTGTGGGCAAAAAACTTTTCCTCAAAAAAAGATGCCCAAGTTGACATGTGTCTAATTTACCCAACTGTCGGTTCTCTGAACCATTCATCTACAAATACATGACCTTGCCTCCCGGTTAAAATGACCTCTCTACCATGACCCCGCCAAGGACTAAGATTACCCTGCCTCCGGCTACCGTGTGATCCTACTCTTGGCTACCATGACCTTTTGGCCTACCAAGACCCCGCTTACTGCTACCATAATCCTGCTCCTGCCTTTTGGGTACCATGACATTTACGGCTACCATAACCTCACAACTACCAAAAACCTCCCTGCTACGATGAACCTGGTTACTGGGATTACCATCATTTACATTTTTTGTGCCCCAAAGATTAATCGCGAAAATTCCATTTGCTTAAAAATCTTGCAAAACTGGACAGAGTTTGCGATTTTCGCGAAAGCAATTTCGTCCAGGACATCCCATCCTCTGTTAGACTTCCAACATTTTTCTGTGGGATGAAGCGCAACAAACTACTCAGTTGTGGTGTGGGTGTACCACTCACAGTATGTGATGTGGGGGTTTCAAAAATCACAGTATGTGGTGGGGTGTACCACTTACAGTATGTGGTGTGGGTGTACCACTCACAGTATGTGGTGTGGGTGTACAAATTACAGTATGTGGTGGGGGGTGTACCACTCACAGTATGTGGTGTGGGGGGTACACTCACAGTATGTGGTGTGGGTGTACCACTCACAGTAGTGGTGTGGGTGTACCACTCACGTATTGGTGTACTGTTTGGTGTGGGGTACCCCTCACAGTATGTGTGTGGGGGTACCCCCCCAAGGGTTTGGGGGGGTTTCCCCCAGTTTGTGGTGTGGGGGTACCACTCCGTATGTGGTGTGGGTTCCCCAAAAATTTTTGGGGGGGTTCCCCAAAAAGTATGTGGTGTGGGTGTACCAACGTATGTGGGTTTGGGGGTTTCCAAAAAGTTGGGGTTGGGTAAACCCAATATGTGGGTGGGGAACCCCCCGTTGTGGTGTTTACCCTGTTGGGTGGGGTTTACATTTGTGGGTTTTCCCCGTTGGGTTGGGGCCCCCCCGTTTGTGGGGGGGGCCACTCACAGTTGTGGGGGGCCACTACGTATGTGGTGTGGGGACCACACAGTATTGGTGGGGGCCATAAATTTTTGGGTGGGAAAACCCCCTTTGGGTGGGGTTCCCCCTGTTGGGGTGTACCACTCACAGTTTGGGGGGGGTAATCCAGTATTGGGTGGGGTTTTTTTTTTTTGGGGGTTTTCCATAAATTTTGGGTGAAAATTTAAAATTGGTTGGGGAAAACAGAAAATTTTTTCAACAAATAAGGGGGTTTAAAAAAAAGGGGGGGGGGACCCCTTTTTTTGGGGGGTTTTCCCAATTTTGGTTGGGTCAAAAACCAGGATTGGGGCCCAAAAGGAAAGGGTGGGGCCCAAAAAAGGGGGGGAAAATAAGGGGTTTTGGGGGGGGGGAATGGGGTTTTGGGGGGGGGCCAAAGGGGGTTAAAAGTTTTTTTAGGGGAGGAAGAGAGGTAAAGGGCCCTTTTCCCAAAAGGAAGAAAAAAGAAAAACGGGGAAAGGGGGGGGTAAAATTGTTTTCCAACCCCCCGGGGGCAAAAAAAAAACCCAAAAAAACCGCTTATGGGGAAAATTCCAAAAGGCCCCCTTAAGTTGGGGAGAAAAAGGTGAAATTTCAAAAGGGGAAATTTTGGGGAAAGTTTCAAAAGGGGTTTTGGAAGGTTTTCAAAAGGGGGGAAAGGGTCGGGAAGACCCTGGGAAGATAGTAAAAAGAAAAAAAAATTAAAAGTTGGAAAAGGGGGGGAAATTAAGGGAAAAAGGGCAAAAAATGGAATAGCCGAAAAAGGGGGAAGGGGGGGGGGGTTTTGGGGGGGAAAATGGGGGGGGGGGGGGGGGGGGGAAAAAAAGGGGGGGGCCGGGGGGGAAGAAACGGGGGGGTTTTTTGGGGG
>NW_026482636.1:15000-22693 GCF_026875155.1 Cherax quadricarinatus
TTTGGGGGGGGGGGGGTTTGGGGTTTTTTTGGGGGGGGGGGGGGTTTTTTTTGGGGGGTTTTTTTTTTTAAAATTTTTTTTGGGGGTCTGTGTTTTTTGTTGGGGGGGTTTTTTTGGGGTTTTTGGGGTTTGGGCCCCGGGGGTTTTTTGGGGATTGGGTTTTTTTGGGGGGTTTTTTTTGGGGTTTTTTGGGTTTTGGTTTTTTTTGGGGTGGGGTTTTTGGGTTTTTAAAATTTTTTTTTTAAATTTTTAAAATTTTTATTTAAAAAATTAAATTTAAAATTTTTTTTTTTTATTTTTTAATTTTTAAATTTTTTTTTTATATATTTTAAAAATTTTTTTTTTTTATTAAAATTAAATTTTTTCCCCCCTTTATTTTAAAAATTTTTTTTTAAAAAATATTTTTTTAAATTTTATTTTTTTTAAAAAATAGTTGTAAAAAAATTTTTTAAAAACCCTAATTGGGGGGTTTTCCCCCTTTTTTGATTTTTTTTAGGAAAGTTTCCCCCCTTTAAAAGGGGGGTTTTTTAACCCCCAGGGTCCAAATTTTTCCCCCCTTTTTTTAAATTAAATTTGGTTTTGGGATTTTAAAATTTGGGGAAAAAAGGGGTTTAAAAAAATTGGGGAAAAAATTTTTTTGGGGCCCCCAAATGGAGTTTTTTAAAAAATTTTTTGGAAAAACTTTTTTTTAAAAATTGTTTTAAAAAATTTTTTTCCCCCCCAAAAGGGGGCCCAAAACCCCCTTTTTTAACAAAAATGGATTTTCCCACCCCTTTTTGGGGGGTTTTTGGGGGGGGGGGGGAAAGTTGGGCCCCCCTTTTGGGGGGGTTTTTTATTGTTTTGGGTACACCCAACAATACTGTGAGGGGTACACCCACCCACTACGTGAGTGGTACCCCCACACCCATACTGTATTTGGTACCCCCCACACCACATACTGGGGTTTGTACACCCACACATACTGTGAGTGGTACACCCACACACATACTGTGAGTGGTACACCCACACCACATACTGTGAGTGGTACACCCACACCACATACTGTGAGTGGTACACCCACACCACATACTGTGAGTGGTACACCCACACCACATACTGTGAGTGGTACACCCACACCACATACTGTAAGTGGTACACCCACACCACATACTGTGAGTGGTACACCCACACCACATACTGTAAGTGGTACACCCACACCACATACTGTGAGTTGTACACCCACATCACATACTGTGAGTGGTACACCCACACCACATACTGAGTAGTTTGTTGCGCTTCATCCCACAGAAAAATGTTGGAAGTCTAACAGAGGATGGGATGTCCTGGACGAAATTGCTTTCGCGAAAATCGCAAACTCTGTCCAGTTTTGCAAGATTTTTAAGCAAATGGAATTTTCGCGATTAATCTTTGGGGCACTAAAAATGTAAATGATGGTAATCCCAGTAACCAGGTTCATCGTAGCAGGGAGGTTATGGTAGTTGTGAGGTTATGGTAGCCGTGATGTCATGGTAGCCAAAGGCAGGAGCAGGATTATGGTAGCAGTAAGCAGGGTCTTGGTAGCCGAAAGGTCATGGTAGCCAAGAGTAGGATCACACGGTAGCCGGAGGCAGGGTAATCTTAGTCCTTGGCGGGGTCATGGTAGAGAGGTCATTTTAACCGGAGGCAAGGTCATGGTATTTGTAGATGAATGGTTCAGAGAACCGACATGTTGATAAATTAGACACATGTGCAACTCTTGGGCATCTTTATTGAGGAAACGTTTCGCCACACAGTGGCTTCATCAGTCCATACGTAGGAGAAACTTGAAGAACAGGAGGAGAATGAGATAATCAGTCCCTCAACCTTGAGGGACTGATTACCTCATTCTCCTCCTGTTCTTCAAGTTTCTCCTACGTATGGACTGATGAAGCCACTGTGTGGCGAAACGTTTCCTCAATAAAGATACCCAAGAGATGCACATGTGTCTAATTTATCAAGGTCATGGTAGCCAGAGTCAGGGTCATGGTAGTCTGGGTCAGGATCATGGTCACCGAAGACAGGGTCATGGCAGCCGGTGGAAGCAGGGTCATGGAAGCGGGAACCAGGGTTATGGTAGCTGGGGGGCAGTTTCATGGAAGCCGGGAAGTCATGGTAACCAGAGGAAGGATCGTGGTAGCCAGGAGGAGGATCATGGTTGCGTAGTCAGGGTCAGGGTAGCAGGAAACAGGATTATGGTAGCCAGAGGTAGGATCATGGTAGCTTGAGACTGTTTCATACTAGCTGGGAGGTCATGGTAGCCAAGGGCAAGACCATTGTAGCAGGAGGCTCATGGTAGCCAAGAAGTCAGTTTACCCGGAGGCAGGGTCATGGTAGCCTGGGGCAGGATCATGGTAGCCGAAGGTAGGTTTATGATAGCCTGGACAAACAGGCTCATGGTAGCACGAGCAGCAGGGTCACGGTAGTTTGGGGCTGCGTCATGGTATCCGGGGAGGGCAGGATGATGGTAGCCGGGGAGGGCAGGGCCATGATAGGAGGAGGGGCAGAGTCATGGTAGCTGGTGTGACAGGAACATGGTAGGCGGTGTGGCAGGGTCATGGTAGCCACTTGCAGGGTCATGGTAGCCTGTTTGGAAGGATCATGGTAGCCGGTGTTGCAGGATCAAGAGCCGGGGGCAGGGTCATGCTAGCCTGGGGCAGGGTCATGGTAGCCAGTGTGGCAGAATCATGGTAGCCGGGGGGCAGGGTCATGGTAGCCAGGGGCAGGGTCATGGTAGCCGGTGTGGCAGGGTACATGGTATCCGTTGTGGAAGGGGTGTGGCATCCGGTGTATCAGGGTCATGGAAGTTAGTATGGCAAGGACATGGTAGCCTGTGTGGCAGGGTCGTGGTAGCCTGTGTGGCAGGGTCGTGGTAGCTGGTGTGGCAGGGTCGTGGTAGCCGGTGTGGCAGGGTCGTGGTAGCCTGTGTGGCAGGGTCGTGGTAGCCGGTGTGGCAGGGTCATGGTAGCCGGTGTGGCAGGGTCGTGGTAGCCGGTGTGGCAGGGTCGTTGTAGCCGGTGTGGCAGGGTCGTGGTAGCTGGTGTGGCAGGGTCGTGGTAGTTTGAATACATGAATGAACGAACAAGAGTTTAGGAAAGATTCCTGTGGGGGTTAGCAAGGAAGACAGGACAGGCAAAGAATAACACTGGAGTGTCTTCAGTAGTAGAGTGTGTGCCAGGGATAAAGAATAGTTTAAGAAGAAAATCTTGGGTATATTTTTCATAGCCCTTTATTACTTAGTTTATCGTTATAAGCTGTTTTATCAATTTTCGTATCTTTTTATAATCTTGCATATGACTGTCTCGTATTTTCATTCTATCAGCCACAGATGCTTTCAACTTTTCTTAAATTCTTTTTCTTTTTTTAAATTCCGAGAGCAGTTTCATTGCCTGCGTTTGAAATGTTGCTCAGTGTTGGCGGTCCTGTTCAGGGCAGGAGAAATATCAGAGCTGGAACAGATACAGAGATCGTTTACGGCCCACATAGAACCAATAAGCATTTAAATTACTGGGAACACCTTCAAGTCTTAAATATGTTACTCACAGGAGTTGAGGCGAGAGAGATGCATGATAATTTATACCTGGAAAGTACTTGAGTGCTTTGTTCCAAATCTACACACTGCCATAGCATACTGGAGTGAGAGGGATGAAAGAACAAAATAAACCCAATTCAATTCAATTCAATTCAATTCAAGTTTATTCTCTATAAGGGTTACAATGTGGGGTTTACAGGTTTTGGGTATTGTGTGATTTACATGTTATAAAATACTAATTACAGAGGGGGCTACTAGGACACCTAGCATGGCTAGGCATTTCGAGCAGACTTAGATTAATTCTTAACATTAAATCCTTACAGATTATAGTATTAAGGCTAAGTGACTACATCATAATTTGTGAGTTTAGCAATGTGAATGCTTTTGTTTTGGCACAATACAAAGTGTCTATATTGGAGTATCATAGGCAAACTTATGACTAGTTAGGATTTATTATTTTAAGATTAACCTCTTCAACGGGGGGGGGGGGGGCTCCTTGGCGTGGTGAAGAGGCTCTTGGTCTGAGGAATTAGACCTGTCGGTCTCCTTCCTCAGACCGAACTTAATTACCCCCCTATCCCATCCTCCCCTTTTTCCTTTCCTCCTCCTCCCCACCCCTCCCTTTTGCCCTTCCTCTTTTTGGCCTTTGGGATTTTTTCCCACAGGCACACTAGTTCATAGGTAGGGGGAAGGGTACCGGGGTCCATCCCATTCCGTTGAGGTTCTTGGCGGTGGCGTAGTTTGCCGTGGGATCTGGATCGCCTGGGGATGTCCCGATCCCTCCGGTATCCCGGAGGGTGGCTTTGGGTGTCTTTCGGGCGACAGGTGTATCTCTGGAAGCCACCTTTCGGATTCCGGGGGTGGTGGCCGAAGGAGGTATGCTTTGTGGCGGATATCTGGCCGCCCTCTCTTTTGTCCACCGAGGTAGCTCGGCAGATGTGAGGTTGCTATCCCGGATTGCTGGATTTACTGGCATGAAGGGTAGGGTATAGCACGGGTTCCATGCTGCATCTGCGCTACTTACAGACAAATTGATGAAGCCAAATCTTGCACTTGTCTAATTCATCAGGAAAAATATTGCCAAGAATTAAACATATGAATATTTGATACTACAGGTGGAGGGGTCGCGCGAGGAGAGGGCTGGACGCGCCCTCAGAGATATGGGTCCACCAGTCATCAACGGCGCCTTCTCTACCTTCCTGGTCTTCATCTTCCTCGCCAACTCTGACTCACACGTCTTCCTCTCCTTTTTTAAAGTAAGATTAAATGAGATGCTTCATAATTCTTAAAAGTTTATTTGGAGGATGTTGATGATGGTGATTTGTACGTCAGGAGAATTGCGATTTTCGAGAATGTCATATAATGATTCATTCATTGAAGCCTTTGGTTATTGACAGAGGCCTTTGGCTTACCGGCCACACACCATTAAAAATCAAAGCTACAGTTACCGATGACTACTCAGCGGAGCTTGGGCATTAGTTTATAGTTTCCATTAATCCAACCTATATATTGCACCAAGGAATAAGTATTTCATGTGCAGTTTTTAATTTTGGGAGATATTAACAAAATAAGTTGAGTTAGGCTGGGTTAGGTTACATTTGGTTATGTTACGTTACATTTGCTAGGTTTTCCTCTTCAAGGGGGGCTCTTTGGTGCAGTGAAGAGGCTTTTGGTCTAAAGAATTAGACTTTTTGGTCTCCTTCCCTAGACCGAACCTAGTTACCCCCAGTCCCCCTTCCCTATCCCATCCTCTCCATCCCCCCTTTCCCTTTCCTCCCCCCTCCCATCTCTCCCTTTTCCCCATCCCGTTTGTAGCATCTGGGTTCCTCCCCTCTGGCATTATGGTTTCTAGGTAGAGGGAAGTGTGCTGGGGTTCATCCCAATCTGTGGGGTTCCTCGGGAGTGGTGTAGTTTGCTGTGGAATCTGGAGGCGCCCTGCTCCCTTCCTGGATTTCCAGGAGGTGGGACGAGGTGTCCTGCAGGTGACTAGTGTATTTCCAGAGGCTGTCTGTCAGTTCTGGGAGGTGGCAGTCGAAGGAGGTATGCTTCGTGGGGGTATCCGACCACCCACTCTTTTGTCAACCGAGGTGGCTGGGTAGATGTGAGGTTGCTATCCTGGAGCTCTGGTTTACTGGCATGAAGGGTAGCATATGGCATGGGTTCTATGCTGCATCTGCACTACTGGCCGTCTTGAGGTCCTCTTAGATGAGAAGGGAAACTTACGGCCCTTTCATGCCTTCTGGTAACTGTCCCTCTTCTTTTTTTCCCTTTCCTTTTTTTAATAATAAGAAAGAAGTACCACCATCATGGAGTCTTCATTCCTTGACCATCCTCCTCCTCCCAGGCCCATTATTGTTACTGCATCCTGTTCTAACCTGGCTTCATTATTGGACAATTCTCCAGACTACTGCTGGTGACACTGTCACCTGCTACAGATGCCAAGGCTCTGCCCATTTCTCCTAGTGCTTCTGCCTCTTGCACATCTTTAACTATGTGTCTGGCTTCTCCAAATAGTGCGATGGTTTTTGGATCACCCACCTTGTGATGTAGTTCAACTGGGCTTGGTATGTTGCTAAGGGACACCTAATTTAACCAATTAATGGTCACACCTTGCTTTGGCAAATAGCTGTGTCTGAGGTCTTTTGTTCTTGATGGCATCAGATCTCAGCGTCAGGTCAAAACATGTGGTGCACACCCCATTGTGGGGGTGCTTTGAAGACCATATAAGCCCAAGAAACAGCTGAGCAAAGAGGATTCGGGTGGAGCTCTGGCCTGGGTGCAGAGCTCTTCGAGAGGAGCTGCTGCTGGTGTGCAGGGCTCAGGAGAAGGCTGCTGAAGTCTCTGAGGAGACTGTTGGAGACACTACATTCCAATAACCTCCTATATAACAACCTGCTTCAGGTTGGGCCACCTGCAGTCCTACACCTCAATGTTCCAGACCGTTTTCTGACGACGGTTCTTCGATTTTCACTCATTCCACCCAGAAACTACCTACATGACACCCACTCCCTTTATGCACCATGCTTACAAGTACACAGTGGACCAAATTCTTTTCCCTTCAACTGACATCTCCAACTGATTATCTTTCAGACCACAGTATTGGTAAAGCTCTTTTATGACATGTTGGCCAAAACATATCCTTTCATGCTCTTTGGAGCAGTGCATGCATTGTTACAGTTCAGAATGCAGACCAAGCTCATGATCTCTCCCATCTTACTTCAACTGATAACGTTCTTATCACAGTTCACAACCATGCTACTCTCAATCCTTGCAGTGGTCTTACCACTTACTATTGTACAGTGTGATTTTCTGTCTTGTGGTGACGATATTTTAGAGCAATTAGCCCTTCAGAACTTTCCAATTCTCAAAGTAGATACATGTGTCCTGCCCCCTAGCGGGTGGAGGCACTTTCCCGGTAACAATGCCTGCTAAGCCTTTGACTGCTGTTAACTCCCGTCCTCTGTTTATATCGTGGGACATTGCCTATGGGCCCATAAAGTGGTCCTTACACCCCCAACAATGTTGAAATTGTTGGCATTTCAGACATCTCACTAAATGATGCAGGTCTGTGGTGGAGTGCCTGGTCTGCTGTGCTGCAGATCATGCCGATACATCTTGCAATCTTCCCCCTACTTGTCTTACTTGCACGAAACTCGTCCTCCCTTTTCCTGCTGATGTCAGGTCTATCTTAATGAACGTGAAATTCATTGTCTTAAGGAGAGTGAAGGCCTTATGCTATGGCTGTCTATGCTCTGCCTTCAGGGGAAACTTCCTTATTTTCGAGTAGCTAGGAGCCCTCCAACCTTTGCAGTCCTACCGCCTACCAGCTCCTCTTGTGCCACGTCTACTGGGGATCACCCCCATCTCTAATTCTTTTGCAGTTTTACCCTCTGAAACCCCCACTTCCTTACCTCTCCCTACCTCTACTTCTTCATCTCGCCTGCTAGTTTCTCAGTATGCGAGGCCTCACATGCCTGCATCTTTGCGCATATCATCTGCGAAGTTGAACCTGTCTCCTAAGCCCAAGTCTCTTCGCATTCCTCCAGTGCTTACAATTCCCCAACAGTTCTTTTCAACCTCGGTGCCTAGTTCTCACCCCCTTTCTAACTCTCACACGAAGGGGGAGGTTCACTCCCATCGTGTGGT
>NW_026482647.1:2500-10000 GCF_026875155.1 Cherax quadricarinatus
GGAAGGAATAGACTCTGAAGTGTCCCTGTTCGCAGATGACGTGAAGTTGATGAGAAGAATTAAATCGGACGAGGATGAGGCAGGACTGCAAAGAGACCTGGAGAGGCTGGACATGTGGTCCAGTAACTGGCTCCTCGAATTCAATCCAGCCAAATGCAAAGTCATGAAGATTGGGGAGGGGCAAAGAAGACCGCAGACAGAATATAGGCTAGGTGGACAAAGACTACAGACCTCACTCAGGGAGAAAGACCTTGGGGTGACCATAACACCGAGTACATCACCGGAGGCACACATCAACCAAATAACCGCTGCAGCATACGGGCGCCTGGCAAACCTGAGAATAGCGTTCCGATACCTCAATAAGGAATCGTTCAAGACACTGTACACTGTGTATGTTAGGCCCATACTGGAGTATGCAGCACCAGTCTGGAACCCACACCTGGTCAAGCACGTCAAGAAGTTAGAGAAAGTACAAAGGTTTGCAACAAGGCTAGTCCCAGAGCTCAAGGGAATGTCGTACGAGGAAAGGTTAAGGGAAATCGGACTGACGACACTGGAGGACAGAAGGGTCAGGGGAGACATGATAACGACATACAAGATACTGCGGGGAATAGACAAGGTGGACAGAGATAGGATGTTCCAGAGAGGGGACACAGGGACAAGGGGTCACAACTGGAAGCTGAAGACTCAGACGAGTCACAGGGACGTTAGGAAGTATTTCTTCAGTCATAGAGTTGTCAGCAAGTGGAATAGCCTAGCAAGTGAAGTAGTGGAGGCAGGAACCATACATAGTTTTAAGAAGAGGTATGACAAAGCTCAGGAAGCAGAGAGAGAGAGGATCCAGTAGCGATCAGTGAAGAGGCGGGGCCAGGAGCTGAGTCTCGACCCCTGCAACCACAATTAGGTGAGTACAATTAGGTGAGTACACACACACACACACATACACACACACACACACACACACACTACACATACACACACACACACACACACACACACACACACACATACACACACACATACACATACAACACACACACACACACACACACACACACACACACACACACACACACACACACACACACATACACACACACATACACATACACACACACACATACACACATATACACACACACACACACACACATACACACACACACATACACACACATACACAAAAACACACGCACACACACACACATACACATACACACAGGTCAATGGCCTTTCGCGGCATTATTTTTCCCCCTCTCGGAATTTGTCAAGCCGACACCCCTTCCTTTCCCCCGTCCCTTGAGCCATCATCTCCTGCCACCCTGCCACCTTGCCACCCTGCCACCCTGCCACCCTGCCACCCTGCCACCCTGCCACCCTTGCCACCTACACGGTGATGCTAGTGTCTGGCTAGACACGTGATGAAAACCAGACCCATGTAATAGCTGCAGTGAAAGATTACCCTTGTGGCTCTAATACAGCTTACACCCTCAGCTTACACCCCACAACTTACACCCACAGCTTGCACCCACAGTTTACACCCACAGCTTACACCCACAGCTTACACCCACAGCATGCAACCCCAACTTACACCCACAGCTTACACCCACAACTTACACCCACAGCTTACACCAACAGCTTAGACCCTCAGCTTACACCCCACAACTTACACCTACAGCTTACACCCACAGCTTACACCCACAACTTACACCCACAGCTTACACCCTCAGCTTACACCCCACAACTTACACCCACAGCTTACACCCACAGCTTACACCCACAACTTACACCCACAGCTTACACCCACAGCTTGCACCCACAGCATACATCCACAACTTACGCCCACAGTTTACACCTACAGCTTACACCCACAGCTTACACCCACAATGTACACCTCGTGAAGGTGTGACATACACCTTGTTACACCATCACGAGGTAACAATAAAACAAGAAGTAACAGATAACAGTAAAACACGAACAGAACACGAGGTAACAGCAGAAGACGAGGTAAGAGCAGAACACGATTTTAGAACAGAACACGACGTTACAGCAGAACACGAGGTAACACGAGCTTCCCTGCAAGGTGTCAAAACTGTCACTCACAATAACAGAACACCACACAGGCAGAGTTTATGTTACGGGTTCGCCTCTACACACAGATAACCTACTTCGCCTGATAATGTATATAAGCCTGATAATATAAGCGTGATAATGTATATAATGTACATAATGCGAGGGTGTAAGCCTGATAATGTATATAATGTACATAATGCGAGGGTGTAAGCCTGATAATGTGTATAATGTATATAATGCGAGGGCGTAAGCCTGATAATGTGTATAATGTATATAATGCGAGGGTGTAAGCCTGATAATGTGCATAATGAGTATCTTAAACTGACGTTAACCGCGGGTATAATGATCCACATTACTGGTTTTTTATGCCACTAAGTGAAGAGTTAATTGCTTGCTCCTCCTCCATTATGAATAACTACCGTAGGGCTACTGGTGTTTTTATTACGTCAGCCTTATCGTCATCTATTAAGACAATGTTGAGCTTAGTTATGATTCTTCTTTGCTGCTGCGAAATGTTGACCAGATGGATGAAGGAGGTTTTTAGTACAAGTTACTGTAAGGGCTATCTACCTGATCTGGCTCACTCTCTTTCTCTGTCTTTGTCTGTCTGTCTGTCTGTCTGTCTGTCTGTCTGTCTGTCTGTCTGTCTGTCTGTCTGTCTGTCTGTCTGTCTGTCTGTCTGTCTGTCTGTCTCTGTCTATGTCTGTCTGTCTGTCTGTCTCTCTCTCTCTCTCTGTCTCTCTCTCTGTCTGTCCTCTCTCTCTCCTCTCTCTCTCTCTCCTCTCCTCTCTATATATATATATATATATATATATATATATATATATATATATATATATATATATATATATATATATATATATATATACATATATATATTATATATATATATATATATATATATATATATATATATATAAATTCTTTCAATGATATTCTTTCAATTGAGAGTTAATTATTTTTTGCATCTCTTAATTATTTTGTTGGTGTGTCCAGCACATCACGAACAAGTGCAAGTCTCCTCCCTAGTGGAACACCACTTTCCATCAGTGTAAATAACAACCTCTGGGCCACCAGGCAACTGGGGAAATTATCTGTGTGTGAGTGTGTGTGTGTGTGTGTGTGTGTGTGTGTGTGTGTGTGTGTGTGTGTGTGTGTGTGTGTGTGTCTGATGATACCTGTGGTGTGACTCTCGTCTTTGTACAGAGGTTAAGGCTGGTCACTCCCTTCACCCCCCACGGGGCTTATCTCGCTAATGGGCAACAGTAAGATTAACAGCAACAGTAGCAGCAGCGGCAGCAGCAGGAGCAGCAGGAGCAGCAGCAGCGGGAACAACAACAGCAGCAGCAGCAGCAATAGCAGCAGCAGCAGCAGCAGCAGCAGCAGCAGCAACAGCAGCAACAGCAGCAGCAACAGCAGTAGCAGCAGCAGCAGCAACAGCAGCAGCAGCAGCAGCAGCAGCAGCAGCAGCAGCATCAACAGCAGCAGCAGCAGCAGCAGCAGCAGCAGCAGCAACAGCAGCAACAGCAGCAGCAGCAGCAGCAGCAGTGTGATGTAGTCCAGCTGGGCTTGTGAGGTCTCTGGGGAGACCTAATTTGACCAATTATATGGTCACACCTTGCCTTGGCAGGCGTCTGTAGCCACGCCCACGTCTGAGGTCTTTTGTTCTTGACGCCTCAGACCTAGGCGTCAGGTCGTACACGTGGTACATACAACATTGGGGAGGGGGGTACTTTGACTACGATATAAGCCCAGGGAAGAGCGGGGCAAGGAGGTTGTTGTTGTGACAGGTCCGTCGAGCGAGAGCTCTGGACAGCCGCGTGTGTAGTAGACCACGCATTGGGAACCTCGGGTCAGCTGGTCGGTGAATTAAGAGTGAGTACTAGTCCGTGTTACTGATAACATCTACCCTTCCCCCTGGTAATAAGTCTCATAGGTCAATTGTTATATTGTGTAAAATTTCCATCAGGAGATGTTGTATTCTAGCCCTTTTATGTTATTAAGTAAACTATAGCCATAGTTCCCATTTTTATTTGTACCTTCATAGCTATTCCCTAGCTTTGTTAAGCACTGGATATACAGGGGACGTGCTCACTCGCTGGGATACCTCCGGTAGAGTGGGTAGAGGTCTCACATGGTGGCAGCGGTTTAGCGTTTATCATTAAACGCGGCTCACGTTGCTTTACGACTGGTCGGTTTTTGCTATCAAAACCAAATATTAATTTCTTTGTGTCGCCTATCATTTGTTTTACCGTTCACTGTGACCGTAACCTTAAGAATAAACCAGGACAATCCTACTCTTATGGTTGTCAGGTGGGTGATGACCAAATATAATTTGCGTAGCAAGACGTTAAATAGTGCAATCAGACGATCCAGTAGGATACAGGTGAAGTTCCTCGTGAACAGAATGGCAGAGGCTAACGTCAATTAGTGATCTCGCACCAGGCTCAAGTGAAGAGTCTAGCAACATGGTTCCACAGCAAGATTCAGTGATTAATGTTAGTGGACGGTATAAATAATCAAGAAAATGAGATTTCAGTGATAAATAATACTTCAGGGGTACATATGTCAGGGACAAACCATCCCCAGGTCCAAGGCTCAGGAACGAATATAGGTTCCACGGTGACCCCCAGTAGTACCACGAATACTATGACCCCCAGTGGTATCTAATACATCTACCACTGCTGTTAGCCCGGGAGTATCAACTTTACCAACCCGGGATGCTACTAACCCCATACCTCCGTATTTTAATAACCCAGTTAATGCTGACTATAGTATGTATCCTTATCTTAACTCTGTGCTTCATAGTGTTATTGCTCAAGTTATGAGTAACCCTCAATCCCCTATTGTTGTACCTGCTCCCCAAGTCCCTGGGGTAGCTGCCCATAGGGTTCCCACTTCTGCGCCTGCTTCTACAGTTACTAGTATACCTAACCCCTCAGTAACCATAGCTTCCCCTGCTGTGTCAGGTGTTCACCTGCCCAATGCTGTTCCTGTAAATACTAACCAAACACCCACACTTGTAACTACAGCTGGGGAACCATTCAGTATTTCCCCGAATGGGTCCTTATCTAATATACCGGGACTCCCGACCCAACCCCAACTTCTGAGCCTCCAGCCTTCCCAGGTCAATCCTTCCCTAACCAAGCCACTCAACGTCCCAACGAACCCTATGCTTCAGCAAAAGATTTTATCTGGGGCATCAGCTCCAGATAGTAGTGTTGGAACCTCTATGTGTGGGACAGTAATTGTTGATAGGCCATATTTAGAAAATTTGCCGAAATTTCATGTAGAAGATTTGCCGAGGAATCCCATCGAAAGAAATATCAAAGTAGAAGCTTGGAATTAAAAATATTGAGGCCATTTTGCTTAATATATCTGATGAAAAAATGAAAGTTTCACTGGGATTCAGGGCAATTGTAGATAACACAGCATCCATATTTAGTCTCCCACAATTTATTAACGTAAAGGACTGGAGTAATTTCAAGGATGCTATAAGATATAGGTTCCAGACGGCAGTATCAGTTGAAAATATCCATCGATACCTGGAACAATTGCAACTGAAGGAAGGACACACTCTAAGGGACTTCAGTTGTCTGGTATGGTCCAGGGTGGAAGATGTGAGCGGAACTTTAAAATATAATGCAGAACAGCTGGAGCTTTATAAAAAGCAGGTATTTGTGAAGGGTTGCCAGTCTGGATGAGAACTAGAGTTGCTATGGTACTAGCGATTAAAACCTTCGAAGAACTAGTTCAAATGCCATGTCTCTCGAGTCCGAATATGGTAGAGACAGAAAGGGAGATAGAATTGTTGCCTCAGAGAGAGTAACACCTGAGTCACCATAGTGGCGACAACCAATAATGAGAAGAAGTATATACCCCCGCACCGCAGGACAGGCGGTGGTGGCGTAATAAACAGAATGCTCGGAGAACTAATCAATGCTGGGAGTGTGGCGGGATTGGCATATTAGGGCCAACTGCCCTAATTTTCGTTCCTAACGAAAGAAGAAGGTACAAGGTTAAGAAAGATAGGTTGATAACCTTGTTACCAAAGATGAAAGACCTATGATTAAAATAAGAGTAAATGGGAAAAAATTGGTAGCTTTCATTGATACGGGAAGTCAGGTGTCAATAATTAAGCGAGATGTATGTAATAACTGGAGGGTTGTAAATAAGCAAAGCTAAGAGAGATATTACTGCTGTAAATGGTAATGATATTAATGTCGAGGGACAAACGGACCTGTACTTTGAACTGGGTGAAAGTTATAAAGTTCACGCTTGTTTAGTAGTGTCTGGAGTAAGGTTTCCAGGGGACTTACTCTTAGGTATGGATTTTCTCAGAAGGTTTGACTTCCTCTTGTCGTATGGCAAAGGAAGGGTGAACCAGTCGGCTGATACTGGATGAGGTTTCCTTTCCAATAAAATTCATAGAACATCCTCAATAGTAGCTTCTATGAGTAGGAGTAATAAATTATTCAAAACCCCATCTAAATCACTTTTTGAAGCGCAGTTACCTAATGTGAACTCTGCAGACGCAGATTATGCAGTTCATGTATTATATAACCAGTATGTCCACCTAATACATTCAAATTTATTAAAGGCTCAGTGGGAAGGAAGGTCGAGCAGGAAGTATCTTACAATTAGCGGGGAAGCTAGAATCCTTCCTGGTGCCTCATCATCTAGCCCAGGTTTCTGAGAAAAGACATATCTTAATACCAGTGATAAATCTGACAAGTAAAGCGTTAAGATTCAAGAATGGTAGAAGGTTAACATCAGCTGAGATTATCCCCAAAGACTTAATTTTTGAACCTGACTCCGTTAGGCTACCTGGCCGAGGTCAACAATGTGGAGCACTTAATACCAGACTCCCAGAAAGGGTAGTGACGCCTGCCGCTCCCACCCAGAACGAAAGTAAAAGGGAAAAGACATTTAATGATGTAAATCTAAATCATTTAAAATGTTCTGAGAAGGAAATAATAAAGAATGCTTTAAGGAACTTTCCAAAGTTGTTTTCAATGGATGAAGGAGATATAGCTTGCTGCCCCAGATTGAGCATACTATACCTACAGGTGACAGTTTACCTGCCAAACCCGTCAATGGAGACTCCCAGAAGAGGCTAAGAGAGTAATAAGGGAGGAATGTAATACCATGCTCCAGAACGATGTAATTGAACCGAGTTCATCACCGTGGCTCTCACCTGTAGTGTTGGTAAAGAAACCGGATAACTTCTTCATCGGTTCTGTGTGGATTATAGGAAAGTGAATGAATTAACAATAGCTGATAGTTATCCCTTGCCCCTAATCCAGGAAATTCTTGATTCATTTGGAACAGCTAAGTATTTTTCGACTTTGGACGCTAAGTCAGCTTATTGGGCCATCCCCGTTTCAGAAGAAGATAGAGAGAAGACAGCATTCTCAGATGGGGTCA
>NW_026482651.1:0-11512 GCF_026875155.1 Cherax quadricarinatus
CTAGGTTATTTGGCTATTGGTCAGGTTGTTTGGGCCTGGAAAAAATTACGTGCCCGGGGGGGGTTTTTATGGGCTCGGGGGGTTTATTGTGGCCTGGGGGGGTTATTAGTGGCTGCAGAAAGGTTTTAGGGGGCCTGGGGGGGGTTACTAGTGTCCTGGGAGTTATGAGGGGCCTGGGGAGGTTATATGGGGCCTGTGGAGGTTGTACAGGGCCTTGTGAGGTTATATGGGGCCTGGGAAGGTTATTAGGGGTCAGGTGAGGTTTTTAGGGGCCTTGGGATGTTATTAGGGGCCTGGGGAGGTTATGCAGGGCCTTGAGAAGTTAATAGGAACCTGGGAATGTTACAAGGGGCCTAGGGATTTTATGTAGGGCATGAGGGTTATTAGGGGCCTGGGGAGGTTATCAGGGGCCTGGGGAGGCTATTAGGGGCCTGGGAGGTTATTAGGGGCCTGGGGAGGTTATATGGGGCCTGGGGGGTTATTAAGGTTTTGGAGAGGGTTTGAGGGGCCTGGGGATGTCACTGAGAGCCTGGGGAGGTTACTAGTGCCCTTTTGATGTCATTAGGGGCCTGGGGAGGTTATTAGGGGCTTTAGGAGCTTATTAGGGGCCTGCGGAGGTTATACGAAGACTGGGGAGGTTAAGAAGGGCCTGGGAATGTTACACAGGGCCAGGGGAGGTTATAGAGGGCCTTACTAGGTTAAACAGGGCCTGGGTAGGTTATTTGGGGCATTTGGAGGTTACAAAGGGCCTATGGATTTTATATGGGGTTTGGGGATTTTTTAGGGGCTTTGGGGGGTTTTTGAGAACTGAGGAGGTTATTAGGGGCCTGGGGAGGTTATTAAAGGCCTGGGGAGATTATCATGGGCCTTTGGAGGATATACGGGGCCTGGGGAAGTTATTAGTGGCCTGGGGAGGTTACTAGGTGCCTGGGGAGGTTATTTGGGTCCTGTGAAGGTTACTAGAAGCCTCGGGAGGTTCTTAGGGGCCTGTGTAGGTTATTAGGAACCTTGGTAGGTTATTAGGGGATCTGGGGAGGTTATACAGGGCCTGGCTAGGTTATTAGGCTATTAGGTCAGGTTGTTAGGGGCCTGGGAAGGATATACAGTGCCTAGGGAGCTTATTATGGGCCTTGGGAGGTTATTAGTGGCCTGGGGAGGTTATTAGTGGCCTGGAGAGGTTACTAGGGTCCTGGGGAGGTTACTAGGGTCCTGGGGAGGTTATAAGGGGCCTGGGGAGGTTATATGGGGCTTGTGGAGGTTGTACAGGGCCTGGTGAGGTTATATGGGGCCTGGGGAGGTTATTAGGGGTCAGGGGAGGTTATTAGGGGCCTTTGGAGGTTTTACTGGGCCTGGGGAGGTTATTTGGTGCCTGGAGAGAATATACAAGACCTTGGGAGGTTATACGGGGCCTCCGGAGGTTATTAGAGGCCAGTGGAAGTTATTAGGGGGCTGGGAATTATATACTGGGCCAGGGGAGGTATACAGGGCCTGGGGAGGTTATTAGAAGCCTGGGGAGGTTATTAGGGGCTTGGGGAGGTTATTAGGGATTTGGGGAGATTATTAGGGTCCTGAGGAGGTTATTTGAAAACCTGGAGGTTACACGAAGCCTGGGGGTGGTTATTATGGGCCTGTGGAGGTAATAGAGGGACCTAGTAGGAGGTTGTAAATTGCTCGGGAGGTCATTAGGGGCCTGAGGAGGTTACTACGAAGGCTGGGAGGTATTAAGGGCCTATGGAGGTTATATCGGGCTAAGGTTTTATACATGGCTTTGGAAGGTTATATGGGGGCCTGGGGATTTTTTTTTAGGGGCGTGGGGAGGGTTATTGGAGGATGGGTAGGTTACTGGGGACTGCGGAGGTTATATGTGTTTGCAGAGGTGATTAGGGGCTTTAGGAGGTTTAGCGGGGCCTGAGAAGGGCTTTGATGGCTGCCTGGGAGGTTATACAGGGCTGGGGAAGTTGAAGTTACTAGGGGCCTGGGGATGTTATTTAGTGGACTGGAGAGGTTATTAGCGGCCAGAGAGGTTTTATACAGACCTGGGGAGGGTATTAGGGGGATGGGGAGGTTATTAGAGGTATGGGAGGTTATTAGGGGCTTGGTGAGGTTATTAGGGGACTGGGGAGGTTACACGGAAGCCCTTTGGGGAGTTATTAAGGGCTTGTGGAGGTTATAGAGATCTATAAGGGAGTTTATACAGGGCCTGGGGGAGGTTATAGGGGCATTGTTGTGGTGTATAGAAGGGCCCCTATGGATTTTATATGGGGCTTGGGAGAATTTTTTTAGGGGATGGGGAGGTTATTGAAGACTGAGGAGGTTACTAGGGACATTGGGAGGCTATTAGAGGCCTGAGGAGGTAATTAATGGCCTGGATAGGTTATGTGCTTGGGGAGGTTATTAGGGGCTTGGAGAGGTTATACGGGGCCTGGGAAGGTTATTAGGAGCCAGGGGAGGTTATTAGTTTACTGGGAAAGTTATTAGGGTCCGGGTAGGTGCTGGGGAGATAATTCTGGGCCTTTGGAGGATATACCGGGCCTGAGGAGGTTACTAGGGTCCTGGGGAGGTTATAAGGGGCCTGGGAAGGTTATATGGGGCCTATGGAGGTTGTACAGGGCCTGGTGAGGTTATATGGGGCCTGGGGAGGTTATTAGGGGTCATGTGAGGTTATTAGAGCCTTGTGAGGTTATTAGGGGCCTAGGGAGGTTATGCAGGGCCTGGGGAGGAGGTTAATGGGGACCTGGGAATGTTACATGGGGCCCCTGGCCTTTTATACAGGGCCTGAGGGTTATTCGGGGCCCCTGGGTGGTTGTCAGGAGCTTGGGGAGGCTATTAGGGGCCTTGGAGGTTATTAGGGGCCTGGGGAGGGTATATGGGGCCTGGGGGGTTATTAAGGTCTTGGAGAGGGTATGAAGGGCCTGGGGATGTCACTGAGAGCCTGGGGAGGTTACTAGTGCCCTCTTGAGGTCATTAGGGGCCTGGGAGGTTATTAGGGGCTTTGGGAGCTTATTAGGGGCCTGGGGACGTTATACGAAGACTGGGGAGGTTAATAAAAGCCTGGGAATGTTACGCAGGGCCAGGGGAGGTTATAGAGGGCCTTACTAGGTTAAACAGAGCTGGGTAGGTTATTTGGGCATTTGGTTTATAAAGGGCCCATGGGTTTTTAAAAGGATTTGGGATTTTTTAAGGGGCTTGGGGGGGTTATTGAGGCGAGGGGTTTCTAAGGCCTGGGGGGTTATTAGAGGCCTGGGGGGGAATTAAGGGCCCCGGGTAGGTTTTATGGCTTGGGGGGGTATTGGGGGCCCCTTTGGGGAGGTTATACGGGGCCCGGGGGGTTATTAAGCCAGGGGGGAAATTTCAGGGGGCCTGGGGAGGTTATTAAGGTCCCATGGGGTTTTTAGAAGCCTCGGAGGTTCTTGGGGGCGTGTAGGTTATTAGGAACCTTGGTAGGTTATTAGGGGATCTGGGGAGGTTATACAGGGCCCGGTAGGTTATTAGGCTTTGGGCAGGTTTTTAGGGCCTGGGGGGGGGGATACAGGCCTGGGGGGTTTTTTAGGGCCTTGGGGGATATTAGGGGTCAGGTGAGGTTTTTAGGGGGCCTTGGGAGGTTTTATGGGGGCCCGGGGGGGTTATTTGGGGCCTGGAGGGAAACTAGACCTTTGGGGGGGTTAAACGGGGCCTCCGGGGGTTATTAGAGGGCCCGTGGAAGTTATTAGGGGGTGGGAATTATATTTGGCCAGGGGGGGTTACGGGGCTGGGGAGGTTTTTAGAAGCCTAGGGGGGTTATTAGGGGGTTGGGGAGGTTATTGTAAATTTTGGGGGATTTTTAGGGGGGCCCAAGGGGGTTATTAGGAACCCGGGAGGGTTACACGAAGCCGGGGAGGTTTTTAAGGGCCTGTGGGGTTTTGAGGGCCCAGGAGGTTCAAATTGCTCGGAGGTTATTAGGGCCTGAGGAGGTTACACGAGCCTTTGGGGGGGTTATTAAGGGCTATGGAGGTTATAAGGGCCTAAGGATTTTAGGCGGGCTTGGGAAAGGGTTTTAATGGGCCTGGGGATTTTTAGGGGCTGGGGAGGGTATTGGGACTGGGTAGGTTACTAGGGGCCCGGGGGGTATATGTGCTTGCAGAGGTTATTAGGGGCATTAGGAGGTTATACGAAAGGCCTGAGAAGGCTATTGGCTGCCTGGGAGGTTATACAGGGCCTGGGGAAGTACTGGGGCCCGAGGACGTTATTGTGGACTGGAGAGGTTTTTAGGGCCAGAGAAGGTTATACAGGCGGGGGGGGGTATTAGGGGGCTGGGGAGGTTATTAGGGTATGGGAGGTTATTAGAGGCTTTGGAGGTTATTAGGGGACTGGGAAGTTACACGAAGCCTGGGGAGGTTATTAAGGGCCTGTGGAGGTTATAGGATCAAAGGAGTTTTAAGGGCCTGGGGAGGTTATGAGGGCCCTTGGTTTTAAAGGACTATGGATTTAATACGGGGCTTGTGGATTTTTTAGGGGCTTGGGGAGGTTATTGAGGACTGAGGAGGTTACTAGGGGCCTGGGGAGGTTATTATGTGCTTGGGGAGGTTATTAGGGGATTGGAGAGGTTATACAGGGCCTGGGAAGGTTATTAGTAGCCAGGGGAGGTTATTAGTAGCCAGGGGAGGTTATTAGTTTACTGGGAAAGATATTAGGCTACTGGGTAGGTTATTGGGGGCCTGGGGAGATTATTATGGGGCTTTGGAGGATATATGGGGCCTGGGGAGGGTATAAGGGACCTGGGGAGGTTATATGGGCCCTGTGGAGGTTGTACAGGGCCTGGTGAGGTTATATGGGGCCTGGGAAGGTTATTAGGGGTCAGCTGAGGTTATTAGGGGCCATGGGAGGTTATTAGGGGCCTGGGGAGGTAATGCAGAGCCTGGGGAGGTTAATAGGGACCTGGGAATGTTGCTAGGGGCATAGGGATTTTATACAGGGCCTGGGGGTTATTAGGGGCCTGGGGAGGTTATCAGGGGCCTGAGGAGGCTATTAGGGGCCTGGGAGGTTATTAGGGGCCTGGGGAGGTTATATGGGGCCTGGGGGGTTATTAAGGTCTTGGAGAGGGTATGAGGGGCCTGGGGATGTCACTGAGAGCCTGGGGAGGTTACTAGTGCCCTCTTGAGGTTATTAGGGGCCTGGGGAGGTTATTAGGGGCTTTTGGAGCTTATTAGGGGCCTGGGGAGGTTATACGAAGACTGGGGACGTTAATAAGGGCCTGGGAATTTTACACAGGGCCAGGGGAGGTTATAGAGGGCCTTACTATGTTAAACAGGGCCTGGGTATGGGTTATTAGGGGCATTGGGAGGTTATAAAGGTCCTATGGATTTTATACGGGGCTTGGGGATTTTTTAGGGGCTTGTGCAGGTTATTGAGGACTGAGGAGGTTACTAGGGGCCTGGGGAGGTTATTAGAGGCCTGGGGAGGTATTAAGGCCTGGTAGTTATGTGCTTGGGAGGTTATTAGGGGCTTGGGGAGGTTATAACGGGGCCTGGGGAGGTTTTAGAGCCGGGAGGTTATTAGTTTACTGGGAAAGTTATTAGGGTCCTGGGTAGGTTATTAGGGGCCTGGGGAAATTATTATGGGCCTTCGGAGGATATACGGGGCCTGCGGAGGTTATTAGTGGCCTGGGGAGATTACTAGGTGCCTGGGGAGGTTATTAGGGTCCTGTGGAGGTTACTAGAAGCCTCGGGAGGTTCTTAGGGGCCTGTGTAGGTTATTAGGAACCTTGGTAGGTTATTAGGGGATCTGAGGAGGTTATACAGGGCTTGGCTAGGTTATTAGGCTATTAGGTCAGGTTGTTAGGGCCTGGGAAGGGTATACAGTGGGTGGGAAGGTTATTATGGGCCTTGGGAGGTTATTAGTGACCTGGGGAGGTTATTAGTGGCCTGGAGAGGTTACTAGGGGCCTGGGGAGGCTACTAGGATCCTGGGGAGGTTATAAGGGGCCTGGGTAGGTTATATGGAGCCTGTGGAGGTTGTACAGGGCCTGGTGAGGTTATATGGGGCCTGGGGAGGTTATTAGGGGTCAGGGGAGGTTATTAGGGGCCTTGGGAGGTTTTACTTTGCCTGGGGAGGTTATTTGGTGCCTGGAGAGGATATACAAGACCTTGGGAGGTTATACGGGGCCTCCGGAGGTTATTAGAGGCCAGTGGAAGTTATTAGGGTGCTGGGAATTATATATTGGGCCAGGGGAGGTATACAGGGCCTTGGGAGGTTATTAGAAGCCTGGGGAGGGTATTAGGGGTTTGGGGAGGTTATTAGGGATTTGGGGGATTATTAGGGGCCTGAGGAGGTTTTGGGAAAACTGGGGGGGTTACACGAACCTGGGGGTTTTGAGGGCTGTGGAGGTTACAGGGGGGCCTTGGGAGGTTTAAAATTTGCTCGGATGTTATTAGGGGCCTGAGGGGTTCACGAACCTGGGGGGGTTATTAAGGGGCCCTATGGGGGTTATACAGGGCCAAGGATTTTAACAGGGCTTGGGAAAGGTTATAGGGGCCCTGGGGATTTTTTTTTAGGGGCGTGTGGGGGTATTGGGGGATGGGTGGGTTTCTGGGGCCTGGGGGGGTTTATTTGTGTTTTGCAAGGTTATTAGGGGTTTAGGAGGTTATAGGGGGCCTGGGGAGGCTTTTGGCTGCCTGGGGGGGTTTATACGGCCTGGGAAGTTATGGGGGGCCTGGGGTTTATTAGGGGACTAGAGAGGTTATTGGGGGCCCAGAGAAGGGTTTTATACAAGCCGGGGGAGGGCATTGGGGGGGGGGGGTTATTGGGGGTAGGGGGGGTTATAGGGGCTTGGGAGGTTTTTGGGGGACTGGGGAGGTTACCCGAAGCCGGGGGAGGTTTTTAAGGGCCTGTGGAAGTTTAGAGATAAAAGGGATTTTATCACGGCCGGGGGAGGTTTTTGGGGGCCTTGGGAGGTTAAAAAGGGCCTAGGGTTTTGATGGGGGTTTGGTGATTTTTTAAAGGCTTGGGGAGGTTATTGAGGACTGAGGGGGTTTACTAGGACCTGGGGGTTTTTAGGGCTTGGGGGAGGAAATTAGCACCGGGTAGGTTATTATGTCGTGGGGAGGTTTTTTAGGGGGGAGGTTATACGGGGGCCCGGGAAGGGTTTTTAGGAGCCAGGGGAGGTAATTATTTTTCTGGGAAATTTTAAGGTCCTGGGTAGGTTTTTATTGGCCTGGGGATTTATTAGGGCCTTTGGGGATATACGGCGCCTGGGGAGGGTTTTAGTGGCCTGGGGAGGGACAGGGGGCCGGGGAGGTTTTTTAGGGGCCTGTGGAGGTTACTGGAAGCCTCAGGAGGGTTTTTGGGGCCCGGTAGGTATTAGGAAAATTGGTAGGTTATTGGGGACCTGGGGGGAAATTTTAAGGCCTGGCTAGGTTTTTGGTATTGGTCAGGTTGTTTGGGGCCTGGAAGGGTATACAGTGCCTTGGGGGGTTTTAGGGGTTTGGAGGTTATTAGGCCCCGGGGAGTTATTAGTGGCCCGGGGTGGTTTTCTAGGGGCTGGGGAGGTTTTAGGGTCCCGGGATTTATAAGGGCCTGGTAAGGTTTCTGGTCCTGGGAGGTTATAAAGGGCCCGGGGAGGTTTTATGGGGGTGGGAGGTTGTACAAGGGCCTGGTGACGTTATAGGGGGCCCGGGGGGGTTATGCAGGGTCGGGGGGGTTAATAGGGGCCTGGGAAAGTTATAGGGGCCCTAGGATTTTAACAGGGGCCGGGGGATTTTAGGGCCTGGGGAGGTTTCAGGGGTTTGGGGAGGGTATTATGGGCCGGTAGGGTTTTTGGGTCCTGGGAGGTTTTTGGGGCCCCGGGGGGTTATTAAAAGGGCTTGGAGAGGGTTGAGGGCCTGGGGTGTCAGAAGCCTGGGGGGTTACTAGTGCCCCCCTTTTAGGTCATTAGGGGCCTGGGGAGGGTTTTAAAGGGGGTTGGGAGCTTATTAGGGGCCCGGGGAGGTTTTTTCGAAGACTGGGGAGGTTAAAAAGGGGGGGGGAATGTTACACAGGGCCGGGGAGGCTTAAAAGGGGCCTTTCTATGTTAAACAGGGCCCGGGTAGGTTATTGGGGGCCCGGGAGATTATTATGGCCTTTTCAGGATATACAGAGCTGGGGAGGTATTTGTGGGCCGGGGAGGTTACTATTGCCTGGGGGGTATTAGGGTCCTTGGAGGTTATAGAACCTCGGGGGGTTTTAGGGGCCGTGAGGGTTTTTGGGAACCTTGGGAGGGGATTTGCGGCCTGGGGGGTTATCAGGGCCTGGTTTGGTTATTAGGCTATTTGGCAGGTTTTTTAGGGCCTGGGGAAAGGGAAAACAGTGCCTGGGGGGGGTTATTTTTGTGCCTCGGGAGGTTTATAGTGGGCCTGGGGGAGGGGTTTTTTAGTGGCCCGGGGAAGGGTTTCTGGGTTGGGGAGGTTTTCCCGGGGCCCGGGGAGGTTATAAAAAGGGTTGGGGGGGGTTATATGGGCCCGTGGAGGTTGTACAGGGCCTGGTGAGGTTTTAGGGGCCCGAAGAGGTTTTTAGGGGTCAGGGGAGGGTTTTAGGGGCCTTGGGGGGGTTATTAGGGGCCTGGGGAGGGTTTTGCAGGGCCTGGGGAGGTTTAAAAGGCAGCTGGGGGGTTTCTAGGGGGCCCAGGGATTTTTTACAGGGCCTGAGGGTTTTGGGGTGGGGAGGTATCAGGGGCCTGGGGGGCTATTAGGGGGGCCCGGGGGTTATTAGGGACCTGGGGAGGTTATTGGGGGGCCCGGGGGGGTTTTTAAGGACTTGAGAGGGTATAGGAGCCTCGGGGGGTCATGAGGCCCGGGGAGGTTTTAGTGCCCTCTTGGGTTATTAGGGCCCTGAGGGGGGTTTTTAGGGGGTTTTTTTAGTTATTGGGGCCCGGGGGGGTTTTACGATGATGGGGGAAAGGGTTTAAAAAGGGGGCCCGGGAATGTAACAGGGCCCGGGGGGGTTTTTTGGGGCCTTACTAGGGTTTAAAAAGGGCCCGGGGGGGGTTATTAGGGGCATTGGGAGGTTATAAAGGGGTGTGGATTTTTACGGGTTGGTGATTTTAGGGGGGTTGGGGGGGTTATTTGGGGCGAGGAGGTTACTAGGGGCCTTGGGAGGTTATTAAGCCTAGGGAGGTTTAATTTAAGGGGCCCGGGGAGTTATTATGTGTTCGGGGGGTTATTAGGGGCTTGGGGGAGGGTTATACGGTGCTGGAAGGTTATTGGAGCCGGGGGGTTATTAGTTTTCTGGGAAATTATTTGGGTCTGGGTGGGTTTTTAGTGGCCTCGTGAGTTATTAGGGGCCCTTTTGGGGGATATACAGGGCTGGGAAGGGTATTGTGGGCCCGGGGGGGTTACTAGGGGCCTGGGGAGGTTTTAGGGTCCTAGGAGGTTACTAGAAGCCTCGGGAGGTTCTTAGGAGCCCGGTTGGTTATTAGGGAAACCCTTTAAAGATAGGGGACCTGGGGAGGTTATCAGGGCCTGGTAGGTTTTTAGGCTACTAGTAGGTTTTTTAGGGGCCCGGGGGGTAACAGTGCCTGGGAGGTTTTTATGGGCCTGGGGGTTATTAGTGGCCGGGGGGGTTTTTATGGCCTGGAGAGGTTATAGGGGCCTGGGGGGGTTACAATCCTGGGAGGTTATAAGGGTCCTGGGGGGCGTTACATGGGGATGTTCAGGGGCCCTTTTGAGGGTTTTAGGGTCTGGAGAGGTTTAAGGGGGGGGAAGTTACTAGGGGCCAGGGTTTTTAACAGGGCCCCGGGGGGTTATTAGGGGGTGGAGAGTTTATCCAGGCCCCGGGGAGGCTATTAGGGCCCGGAGGGTTTTTAGGGCTGGGGAGGTTATAGGGCCGGGGGGTTATTAAAGGGCTGGGGAGGGTACAAGGGCAGGGATGTCATGGGCCTGGGAGGTTTTTTTGTCCCCCTTTAGGTTATTAGAGGCCTGGGGGGGTTATTAGGGGGTTTGGGGGCCCTTTTTAAAAGGGGTTGGGAGGTTTACGAAGAATGGAGAGGTTAATAAGGGACTGGGATGGGGGGGGCCCGGGGGAAAGAGGGCCTTACAATTTTTAAAAAGGGCCCGGGTAGTTATTAGGGCACTGGGGGTTATAAAGGGGCCCATGGATTTTTTCGGGGGTTGGGGGGGGGGGGGGGTTTTGGGGGTTTGGGGGGGTTATGAGGGTGAGGAGGTTTTTAGGGGGCCCGGGGAGGTATTATAGGCCCGGGGGGGTTAATTAAGGGCCTAGGGGTTATTATGTGCGGGGGGTTTTAGAAGCTTGAGAGGTTATTTGGGGGCCCTTTTGGGGGATATACGGGGGCCCGGGGGAATTATTAGTGGCCCGGGGGGGTTACTAGGAGCCTGGGGGGGTTACTAGGGTCCTGGGGAGGTTTTAAGGGGGCCCGGGGAGGTTATATAGGGGCCGGGGCAGGTGACAGGGCCCGGTGAGGTTAATGTTGCCGGGGGGGTTTTAGGGGTAAGGGGAGGTTTTTAGGGCCTTGGAAAGGTTTTTAGGGGGTGGGGAGGGTTTTGCGGGGCCCGGGGGGGTTAATGGGACCCGGGGAAGTTACAAAGGGGCCTAGGGATTTTATCGGGGCCCGGGGGGCATTAGGGGCCCGGGAGGGTTTTCAGGGGGTGAGGAGGCTATTAGGGGCCCGGGAGGGATTAGGGGCCCGGGGGGGTTTTAGGGGGGCCCGGGGGGTTTTTAAGGCTGGAGAGGGTATGAGGGGCCTGGGGGTGTCACTGAAGTGGGGAGGGTTTCTAGTGTCCTCTTGAAGTTTTAGGGGGTTGGAGGTTATTAGGGGGTTGGGGGTTATTAGGGGCCTGGGGGGTTTTAAAGAAACTGGGAGGTTAAAAAGGGGCCCCGGGAAAGTTTCACGGGCCAGGGGGGGCTATAAAGGGGCCCTTTCAGTTAAACAGGGCCTTTTAGGGTTTTAGGGGGATTTGAGGTTTTAAAGGGGCCCATGGATTTTTCGGGGCTTGGGGATTTTTTGGGGTTGGGGGGGGTTGGGACTGATGAGGTTCTATGGGCCGGGGAGGTTATTTGAGGCCCGGGAGGTAATTAAGGGCCTGGTAGGTTATTATGTATGGGGAGGTTATTAGGTGTTGGAGAGGTTTAAGGGCCCGGGGGGGTTATTGGGGGCCAGGGGGGGGTATTATTTCCCGGGGAAAATTATTGGGTTGGATAGGTTTTTTAGGGGCCTGGGGAGATTTTTTTTGGGTTTGGAGGATTACAGGGCCTGGGGAGGGTTTTTAGTACCCGGGGGGGTTACTAGGTGCATGGGGAGGTATTAGGGTCCTGTGGAGGTTACTAGAAGCCTGGGGGGGTTTTTAGGGGGCCCGTGTGGTTATTAGGAACCTTGGGAGGTTATTAGGGGCCTGGGAGGTTTTTTACAGGGCCTGGCTAGGTTTTAGGCTATTAGGTCAGGTGTTAGGGGCCTGGGAAAGGGTATACAGTGCTGGGGGGTTATTATGGGCCTAGGAGGTTTTTGTGGGGCCCGGGGGGGGTTATTAGTGGCCCGGAGAGGTTAATAG
>NW_026482655.1:0-10306 GCF_026875155.1 Cherax quadricarinatus
AAGGTTCACACAACCCACAAAATTTACAATATAAAAAAATCGGGGAAATACACTTACTCAACTAAATAATTGAACGCTAATAATGCTAGGGAAAAATATTAATTTAAATTATGTTCCGGACAAAAAGGTGTCAAAAAGGTGGACTCCCGGGGTCCACGGACCTGGGGATCGGGGTTGAGGGTGGGGGGGGGAATGGGGAAGGGGGGCACCTGGCGCACACAGGTGGACTCCTGGATCCACGGACCCGAGGATGCGAGGGTTTAGGAGGTGTGGGTGGGAAGGGGAAGGGGGGCACCTGGGGGTCACACAGGGGACTCCTGGATCCACGGACCTGGGGATGCGGGGTTGAGGGGGTGTGGGGGGGAAGTGGGGAAGGGGGGGCACCTGGGTCACAAGGGGGATTTTTTGGTACCGGGACCTGGGGATGCGGGGTTAGAGTGTGTGGGGGGGGGGGGGAAATGGGGAAGGGGGGCCCTGGCGTACCAGGTGGACTCCTGGATCCAGGACCTGGGTGCGAGGGTTGAGGTGGTGTGGGGGGAAATGCGGAAGGGGGAGCACCTGGGGGTTCACACAGGGGACTCCGGGTCCCCGGGCCAGGGGATGCGAGGGGTTGAGGGGGGTGTGGGGGGGGGGGAAATGGGAGCACTTGGGGTCCCAGGTGGATATTGGGGAAAAGGACCTGGGGGTTCGGGGTTGAGAGGTGTGTGGAAGGGGAGGGGAAGTGGGGAAGGGGAGCACCCGGCGTCACAAGGTGGGCTCCGGAACCCCGGCCCGGGGATACGAGGGTTGAGAGTTTGTGGAAGGGGGGGGGAAGGGGAAGGGGGAGCACCTGGGTCAACAAGAGGACTCCTGGATCCCCGGGCATGGGGGGTGTGGGGTGAGGGGGTGTGGGGGGGAATGGGGAAGGGGGGGGGAATGGTGTCACACAGGTGGACTCCGGTCCCCAGACCTGGGTGCGAGGGTTTAGGGGGTGCGGGGGGGAAGGGGGGAAGGGGGGCACTGGGGTCCAAGGTGGACTCCCGGATAAAAGACCTGGGGATGCGAAGGGTTTAGGGGCTGCGGGGGGGAAATGGGGAAGGGGGGCACTGGTGACACAAGGGACTTGGGTCCCGGCCTGGGGATGGAGGGTTTAGGGGGTGCGGGCGGGGAAAATGAGGAAGCGGGAGGACCTGGGGTCACCAGAGGACTCCTGGATCCACGGAAATGGGATGCGAGGGTTTTGGGGGGTGTGGGGGGGAATGGGGGGGGGGAGCACCTGGCGTACCAGGTGGATTCCTGGAACCAGGGAATGGGGATGCCAGCGTTGAGAGTGGTGTGGGGGGGAAGTGGGGAAGGGGGGGGCCCTGGCGTCACACAGGTGGTTTGGATCCACGGACTGGGGATGCAGGGTTGGGGGGGTGTGGCGGGAAAGGGGGAGCACCTGGCGTCACAAGGTGGACTCCCGGATCCCCCGGACCCGAGGATGGGGGGTTGAGGGGTGTGGGTGGGGGTGGGGAAGGGGGACACTGGCGTCACCCAGGTGGATCTGGGGTCCACGGACCCGGGGATGCGAGGGTTGAGGGGGTTGGGGGGGGAAATGGGAAGGGGGGGACCTGGCGTCCACAGGTGGATTCCTGGAAAAAGGGGAAATGGGGGGTGCAAGGGTAGAGAGTGTGGGGGGGGAGGGGAAGTGGGGAAGGGGAGACCTGGCGTCACAGGTGGATCCCGGATCCCCGGACCCGGGGGTGTGAGGGTTGAGGGTGTGTGTGGGGGGGAAGTGGGGAAGGGGGAGCACCCGGCGTCACACAGGTGGATCCGGATCACGGACCTGGGGTGGAGGGTTGAGGGGTGTGTGGGGGGAAGTGGGGAAGGGGGAGCACCTGGGGTCACACAGGTGGACTCCTGGATCCACGGACCAGGGGATGCGAAGGTTGAGGGTGTGTTTTGGGGGGGGAAGTGGGAGCACCAGCGTCACACAGGTGGACTCCTGGAACCACGGACCTGGGGATACGAGGGTTGAGAGTGTGTGTGGAAGGGGAGGGGAAGTGGGGAAGGGGGGCACCCGGGTCAACAGGGGACTCCCGGGTCCACGGACCTGGGGGTGAAAGGTTGAGGGGGGAAGCGGGAAGGGGGGCACTGGCGTACACGGTGGATCCCGGAACCCGGACTGGGAACGAGGGTTGAGAGTGCGTGTGGAAAAGGGGGGGGAAGTGGGGAAGGGGGGCACTGGCGTCACACAGGAGGACTCCTGGATCCCCGGGGGCCCGGGGTGCGGGGTTGAGGGGGAACGGGGGGAAGGGGGAGCACCCGGTGTCACACAGGTGGACTTCTGGATCCACGGACCCGGGGATGCGGGGTTGGGGGGGTGTGGGGGGGGAAATGGGGGAAGGGGGGGAATGGTGTCTAAGGGGACTCTGGGTCCGGACTGGGGTGCGGGGTTGAGGGGGTGTGGAGGGGGGAAGGGGGAAGGGGAGCACCCGGGTCAACAGGGGGACTCCTGGGGTCCACGGCCTGGGGATGTGGGGTTGAGGGGGTGGGGGGGGGAAGTGGGGGAGGGGGAGACCTGGGGGCAACAGGTGGGGTCCTGGTCCAAGGACCGGGGGGTGGAGGGTTTAGGGGGTGGGGGGGAAATGGGGAAGGGGGAGACGGTGTCACACAGGTGGATCCTGGGTCCAGACCTGGGGATCGGGGTTGAGGGTGTGGGGGGAAATGGGGAAAAAGGGGAGCACTGGGGTCACACGGTTGGACTCCCGATCCGGAAATGGGGATGCGAGGGTTTTAAAGGGGGTTGGGGGGGAATGGGGAAGGGAGGGCACCTGGTGTCACACAGGGGGACTCCCGGGTCCCCCGACCTGGGGATGCGAGGGTTTAGGGGGTGCGGGGGGAAGTGGGGAAGGGGGGAGCACCGGGTCAACAGGAGGACTCCTGGTCCCCGGACCTGGGGGTTTGAGGTTTTAGGGGGTGCGGGGGGGGGAAGTGAGGAAAGGGGGGCACCCGGTTTCAACGGTCTAACCCGGTCCCCGGACGGGGTGCGAGAGTTTGGGGGGTTGTGGGGGGGAAGTTGGAAGGGGGGGCACCCGGGTCACACGGTGGCTCCTGGATCCACGGCTGGGAATGCGAGGGTTGAGGGGTTGGGGGGGGAAGTGGGGAAGGGGGGCACCCGGCGTCACACGGGGGACTCCCGGGTCCAGGCCCGGGATGTAAAGGTTGGGGGGTGGGGGGAAAATGGGGAATGGGGGACCCTTTCGTCCACAGGTGGACTCCTGGACCCCCGGACCTGATGATGCGAGGGTTGAGGGGGTTGGGGGGGAAGTGGGGGAGGGAGACTGGGGTTACAGGTGGACTCCGGGGTCCCGGACCCGGGGATGCAAGGGTTGAGATGTGGGGGGGGGAAGGGGGGAGGGGGCCCTGGGGTCACACAGGTGGATTCTGGATCCACGGCCCGGGGATGCGGGGTTTTAGAGTGTGGGGGGGGAGGGGGAAATGGGGAAGGGGGGGCACTGACCCCCAGGTGGACCTGGATCCCGGACCGGGATGCGAGGGTTGAGAGTGTGTGGGAAGGGGGGGGAAGTGAGGAAGGGAGAGCACTGGCGTCACAAGGGGGATCCTGGTCCCCGGACCCCGGGGGTGCGAGGGTTGGGAGGGAGGGGGGAAAGTGGGGAAAGGGGGAGACGGTCACACAGGCGGCTCCCGGATCCACGGACCTGGGGTGGGAGGTAGGAGTGTGTGTGGGAGGGCAAGTGGGGAAAGGGGGGGCACTGGCGTCAAAAGGGGGACCCTGGATCCCCGGGCCTGGGGTGCGAGGGTAGAGAGGGGGTTTTGGGGGGGCAAGTGGGGAAAAGGGGGGGGGCACCCGGCGTCACAAAGGTGGACTCTGGATCCCCGGCCTGGGGACAAGGGTTGGGGGTGGGGAGGAAATGGGGAAAGGGGGGGCACCCGGTGTAACGGGTGGGGTCTGGATCAAAGGGCCTGGGATGCGGGGTTTTGGGGTTTTGGGGGGGGGAAATGGGGAAGGGGGGGCACCCGGGTCACACAGGTGGATCCGTTTCCCCGGCCCCGGGGGGGCGGGGTTGGGAGGTGTGGGGAGGGGAAAAAGGGGGGAGCACTTGGGTCAACAGGTGGACTCCCGGATCACCGTCCTGGGAGCGAGGGTGAGGGGGGGGGGGGGGGAATGGGGAAGGGGGAGCACCTGCTGTCCACAAAATGGGGCTCCCTGGATCCCGGCCCGGGGAGGAGGGTTTGAGAGGGGTGCGGGGGGGGGAAGTGGGAAGGGGGGCAAATGGGGTTTCCCCAGGGGGACTCGGATCCCGGACCCCGGGATGCGAGGGTTGGGGGGTGGTGTGGGGGGGAAGTGTGGAAAAGGGGGGAACCGGGGTCACAGAAGTGGACTACAGGATCCACGGACCTGGGGATGCGGGGTTTGGGGGGGGTCGGGGGGGGAAATGGGGAAGGGGGAGCCCTGGTGTCACAAGGTGGACTCCTGGACCCGGGCCTGGGATCCGAGGGGTTTAGGGGTTGGGGGGGAAGTGGGGAAGGGGAGACCTGGTGTCACCAGGTGGATCCTGGATCAGACCCGGGGGGTCGAGGGTTGAGGGGGGGGGGGGAAAGGGGGGGGGGGGGGGGACCTGGGTCACACGGTGGACTCCCGGACCAGACCTGGGGTGCGGGGTTGAGGGGGTTGGGGGGGGAAATGGGGAAGGGGGAGACCTGGGTACACGGGGACCTGGGGTCCACGGACCTGGGGATGCGAGGTGGAGGGGGTGTGGGGGGGGGAAATGGGGGAAGGGGGAGCACTGGGGCTCACAGGTGGACTCCCGGATTCACGGACCCGGGGATGCGAGGGTTGAGGGGGTTGGGGGGGGAAGTGGGGAAGGGGGAGAATGGCGTCCCAGGGGGACTCCTGGTCCACCCACCTGGGGATGCGATTTTAGGGGGTGTGGGGGGGGAAGTGGGAAGGGGGGGGAGCACTGGCGTCACACGTGGACTCTGGGTCCACGGGCCTGGGGGCGTGGGGGGGTTGGGGGGAAGTGGGGAAGGGGGACACCCGGGGTCCAAGGTGGCTCCGGGGTCCACGACCTGGGATTTCAGGGTGGGGGGGGTGGGGGGGGGAAAAGTGGGGAAGGGGGAACACTGGCGTCCACAGGTGGATCCTGGATCCACGGACCCGGGGAGCAAAGGGTTGAAGGGGTGGGGGGGGGAAGGGGGGAAGGGGGGGGGGGACACCTGGGTGGAAGGTGGACCCCCGGGCACGGACCCGGGGATGCGGGGTTGATTGTGTGGGGGGGGGGGGGGAAGTGGGGGAAAGGGGGGCACTGGCCCAGGTGGACCCTGGATCAGGACTGGGGATGCGAGGGTTGGAGTGTTGGGGGAGGGGAAGGGGGAAGGGGGAGCACTGGCCTACAAAGGGGGACTCTGGATCCAGGGGGGGTGCGAGGGGGAGAGTGTTGGGGGGGGGGGGGAAGTGGGAAGGGAGCACCTGGGTACACAGGTGGCTCCCGATCCACGGACCCGGGGATGCGAAAGTGAGAGTGTGGTGGGGGGGGGGAAAGTGGGAAGGGGGACCCGGGGTCACCAGGTGACTCTTTTATCCGGACCCCGGGATGCGGGGGTTTAGGGTTTGGGGGGGAAGTGGGGGAAAAAAGGGGGGACTTTGGGCACCAGGTGGACTCTTTGGATCCCGGACCTGGGGTGAGGGTTGAGGGGGGTGGGGGGGAAAATGGGAAAAAGGGGAGCACCTGTTTTCACCAGGTGGACTTGGATCCAAGGACCCGGGGATGGAGGGTTGAGGGGGGTGGGGGGGGAAGTGGGGGGAAGGGGGAGCACCTGTGTACAAGGTGGATCCCGGATCCACGGGACCTGGGGAGGGGGGTTGAGGGGGTGGGGGGGGGGGTTTGGGGGAAAGGGGGAGCCCCTGGGGGTCACACAGGGGATCCTGGACCCCGGGCTGGGGGTGCGAGGTTGGGGGGAGGGGGGGGTTGGGGGGAAGGGGGTCACACAGGGGACCCTGACACGGACCGGGGGTGCGAGGGTTTTGGGGGTTGGGGGGGGGGGGAGGGAGGGGGCACCCGGGGTTTACACAGGTGGACCTGGATCCACGGGCCTGGGGAGGGGGGGTGAGGGGGGTGGGGGGAATGGGGAAGGGGAACCTGGTGCAACAGGTGGACTCTTATCCACGGGCCTGGGGATGCGGGGGGTTTAGGGGGTTGGGGGGGGAAAGGGGAAGGGGGGGCACCTGGGGCACACAGGTGGACTCCCGGACCCCGGAAGGGAGCAGGGTTGAGGTGTGGGGGGGGGAAGGGGAGCACCTGGCACACAGGGGGACTCCTAAAACGGGCCTGGGAACGAGGGGTTTAGGGGGTTGGGGGGGGGGAAGGGGGAAGGGGGAGCACCTGGGGTCACACAGGTGGCCCCCGGGCCACGGGCCGGGATGGAGGGGTTGAAGGTTTTTGGGGGGGGGGGAAGTGGGAAAAAGGGGGGGCACCTGCTCACACAGGGGACTCCCGGGAAACCCCCGGACCTGGGGGTTGGGGTTGGGGGGTGTGGGGGGGGGGGGAAGGGGGAACCCGGGTCACACAGGGGGACTTTGGATCCCCGGACCCGGGGGGTGCGAGGGGTTTAGGGGGGTGGGGGGGGAAATGGGAAGGGGGGCACCCTTTTCCACAGGTGGGGTCCGGGGTCAGACCTGGGGTCGAGGGTTGGGGGGTTTTGGGTGGGGAAGTGGGGGGGGGGAAGGGGGGGACCTGGTGTCCCACAGGTGGGCTCCTGGAAACCCCGGGCCTGGGGGTGCGAGGGTTGAGGGGGGGGGGGGGGGGGGGGAAGTGGGGAGGGGGGGGCACCTGGTTCACACGGGGACTCTGGACCACGGGGCCCGGGGATGGAGGGTTGAAGGGGTGTGGGGGGGGAATGGGGAAGGGGGAGACCTGGGTCACACAGGGGGCTCCTGGATCCACGGACCTGGGGGGTGGAGGGGTTTAGGGGGTTTGGGGGGGGGAATGGGGGAAGGGGGGGCACCCGGGTCCAAAAAGGTGACTCCTGATCCCGGACCTGGGGATGCGGGGTTAGGGGGGTTGGGGGGGGAAGTGGGAAAGGGGGAGCACCGGGTCACACAAGGGACTCCCATCCACGGACCTGGGATGCGAGGGGGGGAGGGGGTTTGGGGGGGAAGGGGGAAAGGGGGGCACCTGGGCACACAGGGGGACTCCTGGGTCCAGGACCTGGGATGCAAGGTTTAAGGTGGGGGGGGGGAAGTGGGAAGGGGAGCACCTGGGTCACAAGGTGGTTTTTGGGTCCCGGACCTGGGATGCGAGGGTTGGGGGGGGGGGGGGGGAAGGGGGAAAAGCACCTGCCCTCACACGGTGGACCCTGGGTCCCCGGACCTGGGGAATTTGGGGGGATGGGGGGGGGGGGGAAATGGGAAGGGGGGGCACCCGGCGTCACAAGGTGGATCCTGTACCAGGGGGCCTGGGGATGGGGGTTGGGGGTGTGGGGGGGGGGGAAATGGGGAAAGGGGGGCACCTGGGTCACCAGGTGGACTCCGGACAAGGGCCTGGGGATGGAGGGTTGGGGGTGGTGGGGGGAAAGTGGGGAAGGGGAAAACACTGGGTCACAGGTGACTCCTGGGTCCCGGACTGGGGGGTGGAGGGTTGAGGGGGTGGGGGGGGGGAAATGGGGGAAGGGGGGGCACCTGGGTCACAAGGTGGACTCCGGGCCAGGGGTGGGGATCAGGGTTGGGGGGGGTGGGGAGGGAAGGGGGGCACTTTGGGTCAAAACGGTGGGCTCCTGGCCACCGACCCGGGGGTCAAGGTTGAGGGGGGTTGGAGGGGAAGGGGGGGAAGGGGCCCCGGGGCACACAAGGGACCCCTGGACCACGGACCTGGGGGTTTAGGGGAGGGGTGGGGGGGGGAAGGGGAAGGGGGGGCACCTTGTCCACAGGTGGGCTCCTGGACCCAAGGGCCTGGGGATGGGGGGTTGAGGGGGGTTGGGGGGGGAAAATGGGGAAGGGGAAAACAAACTGGTTCACGGAGGACTTGGACCAAGACCGGGGACGAGGGGGGTTGTGGGGTGGGGGATGGGGAAAAGGGGGGGCACCCGGTGTCACACAGGGGACTCCCGGATCCACGGACTGGGGGGTGCAGGGTTGAGGGGGGGGGGGGGGGAAAAAGGGGGAGCACTTTTTTCACACGGTGGGCCCTGGATTCCACCCCCACCTGGGGGTGCGAAGGTTGAGGGGGGGGGGGGGGAAGTGGGGAAGGGGGGGCACCGGGTCCACAGGTGGGCTCCTGGTCACGGACCGGGGATCGAGGGTTGAAGGGTGGGGTTTGGGGGGGAAGGGGGAGCCCTGGGCACACAGGGGGACTCCTGGACCACGGATGGGGGGTCGGGGGGTTTAGGGGGGTGGGGGGAGGGGAAAAAGGGGGGGGGGGAGCACCTGGGTCACACAGGTGGATCCCGGACCCCGGGCCTGGGATGGGGGGTTGGGGTTTGGGGGGGAAGGGGGAAGGGGGGGCACCGGGTACCCCGGGGGACCCTGGATCACGGGCCTGGGGTGGAGGTTTTTGGGGGGGGGGGGGGGAAAAGGGGGGCCTGGTGTCACACAGGGGGACTCCCCGATCCCCACCTGGGGATGCGAGGGTGGGGGGTGGGGGGAAATGGGGAAGGGGGAGCACTGGTTCACACAAGTGGACTCCTGATCCACGGACCTGACGAGGGGTTAGGGGTGTGGGGGGGAAGTGGGGAAAGGGGGGGGCACCCGGTTCCCCAAGGTTTACTCCTGGACCACGACCTGGGGGAAAAAGGGGGGTTAGGGGGGTGGGGGGGGGAAGGGGGAAGGGGGGACCTGGGTTCACACAGGGACCCTGGGGGCCCCGCCTGGGGGGCGGGGTTGAAGGGGGGGGGGGGGGGAAGGGGAAAGAAATTTGGGTCCCCAAAGGGGCTCCTGGACCACAAAATGGGGGTTCGAGGGGTTTAGGGGGTGTGAGGGGGGAAAAAGTGGGGAAGGGGGAGCACCTGGGTCACACAAGGGACTCCTGGATCCGGACCTGGGGAAAGCAGGGGTTAGGGGGGGGGGGGGGGGAAGTGGGGAAGGGGAGCACCTGGGTCCACGGTGGGAAATCTGGATCCACGGACCTGGGGGATGCGGGGGGGGGGGTGTAGGGGGAATGGGGAAGGGGAGCCTGGTGTCACACAGGTGGACTCCTGGGTCCACGACCTGGGGGGATCGTGTTTGGGGGGGGGGGGGGGAAGGGGAGCACTGGTGTCACACAGGGGGCCCCCGGGTCCCAAACCCCGGGGATGGGGGGGTTGGGGGGGGAGGGGAAGTGGGGGAAGGGGGGGGGCACCTGGTCACACAAATGGCTCCTGGGCCACGGGCCCGGGAGCGAGGGTTGAGGGGGTGGGGGGGGGGAAGAGGGGAGAGCACCCCGGTCAAAAAGTGGACCGGGGCAGGACCTGGGATGCGAGGGTTGAGGGGGTGTGGGGGGGGAAGTGGGGAAGGGGAGGACGGTTCCACAACCCCACCAAGGACTGGGGAGGAGGTTGAGGGGGGTTTGGGGGGAGTGGGGAAGGGGGCACCCGGTCACCAAAGGGGACCCCGGGCAGGACTGGGATCGGGGGGTTGAGTGTGGGGGGGAAGTGGGGAAGGGGAGCACCCGGGTCACACAGGGGGACCCTGGTTTCCCCGGACCTGGGGTGCGAGGGGTTGGGGGGGGGGGGTGGGGGGGGGAGCACTGGGTCCACAGGTGGACCCTGGATCCCCGGGGCCTGGGGAGCGGGGTTGAGGGGTGGGGGAGGGGAAGTGGGGAAGGGGAGCACCCGGTCACAAGTGGAAATCCGGATCCACGGACTGGGGGTGCGAGGTTGAGAGGGGTGGGGGGGGGGGAAGTGGGGAAGGGGAGAATGGGTTTACAAGGTGGGCTCTGGATCCAGGGCCTGGGGATGAAGGGTTGAGGGGTGGGGGGGAAATGGGGAAGGGGGGCACCCCGGGTCACCAAGGGGAATTGGATCCCCGGACCCCGGGGGGCGAGGGTTGAAGGGGGTGGGGGGGGGGGGAAGTGGGAAGGGGAGCACCCGGGTCACACAGGGACCCTGGGCCACGACCCCCGGGGATGCGAGGGTTTAAAGGGGGGGGGGGGGAAAGGGGGGAAAGGGGGGGCACCGGGTCAACGGTGGGCTCCTTATCCACGGGCCCGGGAGCGAGGGGGGAGGGGGTTGGGGTGGGAAGTGGGGAAGGGGGACACCTGGGTCACACAGGTGGATTTCCGGTACCCGGGGCCTGGGGTGCGGGGTTGGAGGGTGGGGGGGGGGGAAAGGGGAAGGGGGGAGCCGGGTC
>NW_026482656.1:0-13864 GCF_026875155.1 Cherax quadricarinatus
CCTGTTGAAATTAGCACATGTCAACTCTTGGGTATCTTATTGGGGAAAACTTTTTCGCCACACAGTGGCTTCATCAGTCCATACAAAGGAGAATCTTGAAGAACAGGAGGAGAATGAGGTAATCAGTCCCTCAACCTTGAGTCGATGTGGTCATCCATCAATCTTGAATAGAATACGGCATTCGTGCTGTCAGACACTGCATCTTCTTGGGATCTTAATACTTGGGAATTCTTCGCTTGGTATAAACCTTGGTAATAAATACCGACAAGTTGGTTTAGAAAGACACGTAAGCAAACACTATAACATATTTATTGGAAAACGTTTCGGTCCTGGGACCTTGATCACTTCTAACATACAGAGGCAAAGCAAAGCAAACAAGTTTAGGTAAGATCCCAATGGGATGAGCGGGGAAGACGGGACAGATGAAGAATAGCTCTGGAGAGGAGTGTTCTTAGTAAGAGAAATAGAGCCAGGGCTTAACCCAGCAGCTAAGGCGATCGTGGGGCAGACTTGAGAACAGGAATAGCAGGGACTGTTGCATTGAACTTGTTGTAGTTGAAGTCTTGAATCTTGAGTAGCTGGCAGCAGGCTAGGTCACATCAGAGGGTAGAACACATATGGGAGTTATAGGAGTAACTGAGGAGGCAGGTTAGCAATGGAGCCATTTTCAAACTTTTTGAAGCTGCTTCTAGATAGGTGGTATAATTTAGCCTTGTTGCTGAAGGTGAAACGTAGAGGCTTGATGAATTCAAGAACTTGGTGAGTGTGAAGTGAAGCGGTGATTCACATGCATACTTGACTGTTCCAGCACCGAGGCTTTTGTAGAGTTCAGTACAGGTCATCGTGTCAGTATTTGAAGGAGAAGTGTAAAAGGTAACGTTTTCCCATGAGGGTTACTGGAGTCGTCGTTATCTTCCTCTCTGGAGTGGATTCACTGGGAGAATCTACAATGGTGGTAGCAGGTGACTGAGGTTCGACAGGAGCAGCTGTGAGGTGTAATGGTTGTGTAACAGCAGGCTGGGAGAGGTGGGAGGCGGTTGGTTGAGGCAACTTGATCAACGTTGTCAGCGGTGGAGTGGGTTATAGAAGTTACAGGAGCAGTTGCTTGGGCAGGAGACAGGTCTGTAGGTGCAGTAAAGTTCAGGACGTTGGGAAGAATCTTGAGGATGTCTTCTGAAGGTGTGGATTCCGGAAAATTGAAGGCAGGCATGTTGTTCAGACGGAATAGTTCGTTAATAGTGGTGTTGAAAGTGCCGGGGCTTGCTGCGTTTGCAAGGTGTGCATACACCATGCAGTACAGCACCTTGGAAGGAGCACCGTCGGGAGTGGAGAGAGGGAGTTGCTGGGCGATGGTGCCTGTAGATTAGCGTGTAGAGTCTTGATGCGTCGGTTTGTGGTTTGGTTATTGCAGCATATGTCGGTGAATTGGAGGTTTTCTTCAGAACTTAGTTTTCTTCAATATGAATTTCTTTCCTGAGTGGGCACTTAGCTGCAAGGGTAATGATGATTACCCTTGCAGTTAAGACATGTTGGTGTTGTAGTAATGGTGCAGGATCTGAAATCGTGTCCATCATTCCCACATTTTGAACAAAACTTCTTATTCTTGATGGGGCAGTCCTTGGTGGTGTGATTATAGGAGTAGCAGGTCCAGCAGTGGGAGATGTATGTGAAACGTTCTTGTTCTATATGACTGGGTGAATGTGGTAATATGAATGGCCAGACCGTCAGAGAGAGAGCTTGGGCAGCCATGGAGATGTCTGAGAATGTAATCTTTAGCATTGATGTGGCGTTGGGATCTTGAGATGCTGTCTACCGAGGCCCACGTGTTTTGTTCCTCAATAGATGTCTTCAGTGCTTCAATAGAGAGAGAGGTGACGATATTGTCAAGTCTTTTCACAAAGACCGAACGTTTCGACTCAAGAATGGAGACGGGGATAGAGTGAATTGTTGTGTTTTTAGGGTCCTGATTGAAGAGTCGTTCATTAGTTTTTAGTGCTTCCGTGTCATCTGTGCAGACGACAACAAGGAGTCTTTCAGAGAGTGGATTGCCGTAAATTTGACCTGCAGGCAGGTCCTAACGACGGTAGCTAAAGCTAACTTCGAGGAGTCATTTATTGCACCATTCACAGGCTTGATTTTCACACGATTCGACAGCATTGTGAAAAGGATATCACGTTTGTAGAATATAAATTCTACACCCCGACAGGGTCGAAGAGAGGCTTCTTGCGGTGTAGAGCAACTGTATGATCGGACTGTGTATTACATACAGAAGCAAGCAAAGCAAGCAAACAAGTTTAGGTAAGATCCCAATGGGATGAGCGGGGAAGACGGGACAGATGAAGAATAGCTCTGGAGAGGAGTGTTCTTAGTAAGAGAAATAGAGCCAGGGCTTAACCCAGCAGCTAAGGCGATCGTGGGGCAGACTTGAGAACAGGAATAGCAGGGACTGTTGCATTGAACTTGTTGTAGTTGAAGTCTTGAATCTTGAGTAGCTGGCAGCAGGCTAGGTCACATCAGAGGGTAGAACACATATGGGAGTTATAGGAGTAACTGAGGAGGCAGGTTAGCAATGGAGCCATTTTCAAACTTTTTGAAGCTGCTTCTAGATAGGTGGTATAATTTAGCCTTGTTGCTGAAGGTGAAACGTAGAGGCTTGATGAACTCAAGAACTTGGGTGAGTGTGAAGTGAAGCGGTGATTCACATGCATACTTGACTGTTCCAGCACCGAGGCTTTTGTAGAGTTCAGTACAGGTGTCAGTATTTGAAGGAGAAGTGTAAAAGGTAAGGTTTTCCCATGAGGGTTTACTGGAATCCTCGTTATCTTCCTCTTCTGGAGTGGATTCACTGGGAGAATCTACAATGGTGGTAGCAGGTGACTGAGGTTCGACAGGAGCAGCTGTGAGTGTAATGGTTGTGTAACAGCAGGCTGGGAGAGGTGGGAGGCGGTGGTTGAGGCAACTTGATCAACGTTGTCACGGTGGAAGTGGTTTATAGAAGTTACAGGAGCAGTTGCTTGGGCAGGAGACAGGTCTGTAGGTGCAGTAAAGTTCAGGACGTTGGGAAGGATCTTGAGGATGTCTTCTGAAGGTGTGGATCCGAAAATTGAAGGCAGGCATGTTGTTCAGACGGAATAGTTCGTTAATAGTGGTGTTGAAAGTGCCGGGGCTTGCTGCGTTTTGCAAGGTGTGCATACACCATGCAGTACAGCACCTTGGAAGGAGCACCGTCGGGAGTGGAGAGAGGGAGTTGCTGGGCGATGGTGCCTGTAGATTAGCGTGTAGAGTCTTGATGGCGTCGGTTTGGGGTTTGGTTATTGCAGCATATGTCGGTGAATTGGGAGGTCTTCTTCAGAACTTTAGTTTTCTTCAATATGATTCTTTCCTGAGTGGGCACTTAGCTGCAAGGGTATGATGATTACCCTTGCAGTTAAGACATGTTGGTGTTGTAGTAATGGTGCAGGATCTGAAATCGTGTCCATCATTCCCACATTTTGAACAAAACTTCTTATTCTTGATGGGGCAGTCCTTGGTGGTGTGATTATAGGAGTAGCAGGTCCAGCAGTGGAGATGTATGTGAAACGTTCTTGTTCTATATGACTTGGGTGAATGTGGTAATATGAGATGGCCAGACCGTCAGAGAGAGCTTGGCAGCCATGGAGATGTCTGAGAATGTATCTTTAGCATTGATGTGGTGTTGGGGATCTTTGAATGCTGTCCTACCGAGCCCACGTGTTTTGTTCCTCAATAGATGTCTTAAAGTGCTTCAGTAGAGAGAGAGGTGACGATATTGTCAAGTCTTTTCACAAAGACCGAACGTTTCGACTTCAAGAATGGAGACGGGGATAGAGTGAATTGTTGTGTTTGAAGGGTCCTGATTGAAGAGTCGTCCCATTAGTTTTAAGTGCTTCCGTGTCATCTGTGCAGACGACAATGAAGGAGTCTTACAGAGAGTGGATTGCCGTAAATTTGACCTGCAGGCAGGTCCAAAACGATGGTAGCTAAAGCTAACTTCGAGGAGTCATTTATTGCACCATTCACAAGGCTTGATTTTCACAACGATTCGACAGCATTGTGAAAAGGATATCACGTTTGTAGAATATAAATTCTACACCCCGACAGGGTCGAAGAGAGGCTTCTTGCGGTGTAGAGCAACTGTATGATCGGACTGTGTGATCGAGCGACAGTGTGAACATACAGAGGTAGAAAGACATTATATATATAGGCGGAGAGTGAGATGTGACGCACGTGACCTGAGGAATGTCATAAGAACATAAGAATGGAGGAACACTGTAGAAGGCCTACTGGCCCATGCGAGGCAGGTCCTTATCAAAAAAACCTCTGTCTATGATGAGGACCAGTAGACGATGAAATCATGTGACTCCTGTGTTGTTGGGTTGGTGCTGCTTAAGTATCATGTATGATACTTAAGCAGCACCAACCCATTTTATTTCGAGTTCTGTTTGTGACTTGAAAAAGCCCACTGTGTGGGCGAAACGTAGTCAATAAAGGCCACACAGTCCGATCATACAGTTGCTCTACACCGCAAGAAGCCTCTCTTCGACCCCGTCGGGGTGTAGAATTTATATTCTACAAACGTGATATCCTTTTCACAATGCTGTCGAATCGTGTGAAAATCAAGCCTGTGAATGGTGCAATAAATGACTCCTCGAAGTTAGCTTTAGCTACCGTCGTTAGGACCTGCCTGCAGGTCAAATTTACGGCAATCCACTCTCTGAAAGACTCCTTCATTGTCGTCTGCACAGATGACACGGAAGCACTAAAACTAATGGACGACTCTTCAATCAGGACCCTACAAACACAACAATTCACTCTATCCCCGTCTCCAATTTTTGAAGTCGAAACGTTCGGTCTTTGTGAAAAGACTTGACAATATCGTCACCTCTCTCTCTATTGAAGCACTGAAGACATCTATTGAGGAACAAAACACGTGGGCCTCGGTAGACAGCATCTCAAAGATCCCCAACGCCACATCAATGCTAAAGATTACATTCTCAGACATCTCCATGGCTGCCCAAGCTCTCTCTGACGGTCTGGCCATCTCATATTACCACATTCACCCAAGTCATATAGAACAAGAACGTTTCACATACATCTCCCACTGCTGGGCCTGCTACTCCCCATAATCACACCACCAAGGACTGCCCCATCAAGAATAAGAAGTTTTGTTCAAAATGTGGGAATGATGGACACGATTTCAGATCCTGCACCATTACTACAACACCAACATGTCTTAACTGCAAGGTAATCATCATACCCTTGCAGCTAAGTGCCCACTCAGGAAAGAAATCATATTGAAGAAAACTAAAGTTCTGAAGAAAACCTCCAATTCACCGACATATGCTGCAATAACCAAACCACAAACCGACGCCATCAAACTCTACACCTAATCTACAGGCACCATCGCCCAGCAACTCCCTCTCTCCACTCCCCGACGGTGCTCCTTCCAAGGGGCTGTACTGCATGTGTATGCACACCTTGCAAACGCAGCAAGCCCCGGCACTTTCAACACCACTATTAACGAACTATTCCGTCTGAACAACATGCCTGCCTTCAATTTTCCGGAATCCACACCTTTAGAAGACATCCTCAAGATCCTTCCCAACGTCCTGAACTTTACTGCACCTACAGACCTGTCTCCTGCCCAAGCAACTGCTCCTGTAACTTCTATAACCACTTCCACCGCTGACAACGTTGATCAAGTTGCCTCAACCACCGCCTCCCACCTCTCCCAGCCTGCTGTTACAGAACCATTACACCTCACAGCTGCTCCTGTCGAACCTCAGTCACCTGCTACCACCATTGTAGATTCTCCCAGTGAATCCACTCCAGAAGAGGAAAAATAACGACGACTCCAGTAAACCCTCATGGGAAAACCTTACCTTTTACACTTCTCCTTCAAATACTGACACCATGACCTGTACTGAACTCTACAAAAGCCTCGTGCTGGAACAGTCAAGTATGCATGTGAATCACCGCTTCACTTCACACTCAACCAAGTTCTTGAGTTCATCAAGCCCCTACTTTCACCTTCAGCAACAAGGCTAAATTATACCACCTATCTAGAAGCAGCTTCAAAAAGTTTGAAAATGGCTCCATTGCTAACCTGCCTCCTCAGTTACTCCTATAACTCCCATATGTGTTCTACCCTCTGATGTGACCTAGCCTGCTGCCAGCTACTCAAATTCAAGACTTCAACTACAACAAGTTCAATGCAAAAAGTCCCTGCTATTCCTGTTCTCAAGTCTGCCCCACGATCGCCTTAGCTGCTGGTTAAGCCCTGGCTCTATTTCTCTTACTAAGAACACTCCTCTCCAGTGCTATTCTTCATCTGTCCCGTCTTCCCCGCTCATCCCATTGGGATCTTACCTAAACTTGTTTACTTACTTACTTACCTCTGTATGTTAGAAGTGATCAAGGTCCCAGGACCGAAACGTTTTCCAATAAATATGTTATAGTGTTTGCTTACGTGTCTTTCTAAACCAATTCTTCGCTTGCCTAATTCTTGGGCACGACCTACTTCAACATTGAATAAGTGTTACACTGCCTCTGACTGCTTCACCTCTCCTGCCAACGGTATATAAGCTCCTTCTCAGCACGTATGCCGTATTCTATTCAAGATTGATGGACTGACCAAAATCGACTCAAGGTTGAGGGACTGATTACCTCATTCTCCTCCTATTCTTCAAGATTCTCCTTTGTATGGACTGATGAAGCCACTGTGTGGCGAAACGTTTCCTCAATAAAGATACCCAAGAGTTGCACATGTGTCTAATTTATCAACATGTCGGTTCTCTGAACCATTCTTCTACAAAGCTGTCAGACACTGCATCTTCTTGGGATCTTAATACTTGGGAATTCTTCGCTTGCCTAATTCTTGGGCACGACCTACTTCAACATTGAATAAGTGTTACACTGCCTCTGACTGCTTCACCTCTCCTGCCAACGGTATATAAGCTCGAACATTAAAATGGTATAAAATACCGACAGGTTGTTAGGTAAGACACATATGCAACAGTTAGGTATCTTTATTATGAAACGTTTTGCCTACACAGTAGGCTTCTTCAGTCAAGTACAGAAAAGTTGATAGATGCAGAAGATACTTGAAGACGATGTAATCAGTCCATCACCCTTAAAGTTTTGAGGTGGTTAGTCCCTCAGTCTGGAGAAGAGCATTGTTCCATAGTATGAAACAATATGGAGAAGAAGTGACAGGATGGAGCTTTTTATAGCGCCAAGAGGTGAGACGTAGGCCACTAGGAGAGGTAAGAACTCAGATGTTGAGAGGTCAGACTCAAATCCAGCCCCTCTCACTAGTGGAAGTTGTCGAAGTTGATTGCAGGTCAGGTCTGTACCAAGATACCCTTGTGTTGCAGTGTCTGACAGATTGGACATTAAAATGGTATAAAATACCGACAGGTTGTTAGGTAAGACACATATGCAACAGTTAGGTATCTTTATTATGAAACGTTTCGCCTACACAGTAGGCTTCTTCAGTCAAGTACAGAAAAGTTGATAGATGCAGAAGATACTTGAAGACGATGTAATCAGTCCATCACCCTTAAAGTTTTGAGGTGGTCAGTCCCTCAGTCTGGAGAAGAGCATTGTTCCATAGTATGAAACAATATGGAGAAGAAGTTTTTGTTGTTAAAGATTCGCCGGTATTTTCCCGGCCCGGGCCCTTCCAAGTGGTGGCCCGGCACTGGCTCCCTGTCTAGGGAGTGTCTGAGACCTAAGTCTCCCATGGGAGGAGGCACAAGCACCCCCCTCATCTTGCAAGGCACAAAGCTCGGGCCTCCCGGCACCAACCATCCCTAGAAGGGCAGTGCATGTGTGTCGATCGTGCTAGCCGCTGTGCTCTCCTGAGGAGGTCGCGTGTTGGTGTTCATTTTCATTCAGGTTGAATTGCAGGTCCGTTCTGGCCCAGGTCTTCCTCCAGATGGTTGACCCGGCAGTGGCCCCCGGTGGGGGGTACGATAACCATCTTTCCTCTTTCTTGGCCCTCCGGTTGGAGGATGATCGCTTCTTCTATCTTGCGCTGAACTCCCATATAGAAGCGCAGTCGGGCAGAGGCAGCAGTTCAGGGTTGATTGGAGCCACACCCCAGCTTTAGCGGACAGCAAAGTTCTGGTGAATGGTCATGGATAGTCCCGTGCTAGACGAGGTACCCGTCTTCAAGGTCCGGCTATTCTGAAGCATCTGAATTTTCCATTTGAGGTGTATCCTGACGTTCCACAAGGTGTTGGGTGTTGGCATGAGTAGTCTGGTCAGGTCCCTCTGTGGTTTATGTAGCAGTTGGTCCCGTAGGTAAGCTTGACTGATCCGTCATGGAGGTGATGATGATTTTCAGAAACTGCATTGTGTTCTTATACTCCTTGGTTGTGTAGAAGTTACACCCTTCAGATATCGGACCCGTGTTGGTGCAGCATGTGCTGTGACAGTGGCATCCGTGAGGTGCATCCGCAGTGTCCCTGGTGTTTTTTGCTTGTCTTGGCTGTGGCTGAACTGGTGAAGGCGAGATTTCCGACTGGTCAGTGCTCTAGCAGTGGGAGTGAAAGCTTTAGTTGGACTCTCCATTGGAGAAGAAGTGACAGATGGAGCTTTTATAGCGCCAAGAGGTGAGCACTAGGCCACTAGGAGAGGTAAGAACTCAGATGTTGAGAGGTCAGACTCAAATCCACCCTCTCACTAGTGGAAGTATATGTCGAAGTTCATTGCAGTCAGTCTGTACCAAGATACCCTTGAGTTGCAGTGTCTGAACTTCTCCATATTGGTTCATACTATGGGAACAATGCTCTTCTCCAGACTGAGGGACTGACTCACCCTCAAAACTTAAGGGTGATTGGAACTGGATTACCTCGTCTTCAAGTATCTTCTGCATCTATCACTTTTCTGACAGACTGAAGAAGCCAACTGTGTAGGCGAAAACGTTTCTAATAAAGATACCTAACTGTGCATAATGGTCTTTACCGTATATAAGCTCCTTCTCAGCACGGATGCCGTATTGCTATTCAAGATGGATGGACTGACACATCGACTCAAGGTTGAAGGGACTGATTACCTCACTCTCCTCCTATTCTTTCAAGATTCTCCTTTGTATGACTGATGAAGCCACAGTGTGGCGAAAAGATTCCTCAAATAAGAGACACCCAAGAGTTAACAATAAAATGGTAAAAAATACCGACAGGTTTGTTAGGTAAGACACATATGCAACAGTGGTATGCTTATTATGAAAACTTTTCGACCTATACAGTAGGCTTCTCAGTCAAGTACAGAAAAGTTGATAGAATCAATGATACACTTTGAAGACGATGTGAATCAGTCCATCACCCTTAAAGTTTTGAGTGGGTCAGTCCCTCAGTCTGGAGAAGAGCAATTTTCCATAGTATGGAAACAATATGGATAGGAGAAGTGACCGGATGGAGCTTTTTAAATAGGCGGTGAGACGGTAGGGCCCACTAGGAGAGTAAGAACTCAGGATGTTGAGAAGTCAGGTCCCTCTCAAATCCAGCCCCTCCGCACTATGGAAGTTGTCGAAGTTTGATTGCAAGGTCTGTACCAAATACACTGTTTGCAGTGTCTGACAGATTGAACATAAAAAATGGTATAAAATACGACAGGTTGTTAGGTAAGACACATATGCAACAGTAAGGTATCTTAATTATGAACGTTTCGCCTACACATAGGCTTCTTCATCAAGTACTGAAATAGGGTTGATAAAGCCAGAAGATACTTGAAGACGATGTAATGCAGTCCGATCCCCCTTAAAGTTTTGAGGTTGTGCAAGATCCTCATCTGGAGAAGAGCATTGTTCCATAGTATGAAACAATATTGAGATAGAATGGGACAGATGGAGCGTTTATAGCGGTGAGCACGTAGCCACTAGGAAGAGTAAAACTCAGATGTTGAGAAGGTCAGGTCCCTCTCAAATCAGCCCCTCTCACTATGGAAGGTGTCGAATGTTATGCAGGTCGTACCAAGATACCCTTGTGTTGCAGTGTCTGACAGATTGAACATTAAAATGGTATAAAATACCACAGGTTGTTAGGTAAGACACATATGCAACAGTTAGGTATCTTTATTTTGAAACGTTTCGCCTACACAGTAGGGCCTTTCTTCAGTCAAGTAACAGAAAAAGTTGATGAGAAAGCAGAAATACTTGTAAGACGATTTAAACATCCATCACCCTTAAAGTGTTTTGGGTGGTCAGTCCTCAGGTCCTGAAAGAGCATTGTACATAGTATGAATTCAGATAAGTAGAAGAAGTGAAGGATGGAGCTTTTATATAGCGTGAGACCGTAGCCACTAGAGAGTAAGAACTCAGAGTTGAGAAGTCAGTCCCTTCTCAATCAGCCCCTCTCCACTATGGAAGTTGTCGAAGTTGATTTGCAGGTTCTGTACCAAGATAACCCTTGTGTTGCAGTGTCTGAACAGGATTGAACATTAAAAAGGTAAAAAAAAATATTTACCGAAAACAGGGTAGGTTAGGTAAGACACATATGAAACATTAGTATCGTTATAATTGAAACGTTTCGCTACACATAGGCTTCTTCAGTCAAGTAACAGAAAAGTTGATAGAAGCAGAAGATACTGAAAGACAGTAAATCATCGCATCACCCATAAGAGTTTTGAGTGGTCAGTCCCTCATTCTGGAGAGGGGACCTGACCTTCTCAACATCGGGAGTTCTTACCTCCTCCTAGTGGCCTACTGTCTCCCGCTAAAAAAAGCTCCATCCTGTCACTTCTTCTCCATAATGTTTCATACTATGGAACAATGCCTTCTCCAACTGAGGACTGACACCACAAAACTTAAGGTGATGGACTGATTCCATCTCTTCAAGTATCTTCTGCTTCTTCAACCTTTCTGTACTTGACTGAAGAAGCCTACTGTTAGGCGAAACGTTTCATAATAAAGAGAACTAACTGTTGCATATGGTGTCTTACCTAACAACCCTGTCGGTATTTTTAAACCATTTTAATGTTCAATCTTCAGACACTTGCAACACAAGGTTATCTTGGTACAGACCTGCAATCAACTACGACAACTCCACTATTGTGTGTTTGGTGTGAGAGGGCTGGATTTTGAGAGGGACCCTGACTTTCTCAACATCTGAGTTCTTACCTCTCCTAGTGGCCTACGTCTCACGCTATAAAAAAGCTCCATCCGTCACTTCTTCTCCATATTGGTTTCATACTATGAAACTGCTCTTCCCAGACTGCGGACTGACCACCTCAAACTTTACGGGTGATGAGGACCCTGATTACATCGTCTTCAAGTAGCTCTGCTTCTATCAACTTTTCTGTAACTTGACGAAGAAGCCTACTGTGTAGGCAAACGTTTCATAATACGTAGATACCTAACAGTTGCAATATGTGACTGACCTAACAACCTGTCGGTATTTTATACCATTTTAATGTTCAATCCTGTCAACACTGCAACACAAGGGTATCTTTGGTACAGACCTGCAATCAACTCGTTTTCAAGGAAGATTAACTTTTAAATTAAATTACGCTTTTTGAAAAACATTAATTTTCAAAATTTGGGGGGCTTTTCCCCCCCAAATAATTTCGGTTTTTTATACCCTTTTGAAAAAAAATAAAATACCCCCAAAATGGTTTTTCCAAAAAAATATTTAAAACCTTTTTTTTCTTTGGGCCCCCCCGGGGTTTTAAGTCCAAAAAAAACTCCTGGGGGGGGGAAAGGGAAAGGGGTTTTAAATTGGGTGACAAAAACTAGATGTTAGGTTTGGGGTTTTTTAAAAATTGGGGACTTGGAAGGGGCTAAAGTTTGGAAACCTTTAAAAGGGCCTATTGGGGGCAAAAATTTCTTTCAAGGGGGGGTATTTTAAAACCCCTTTTTTAATTTGGGGTTTTTTTTTTTTCCAGGGGCTTCAGGGGTTTTTCCCTTGGGGATAAACTTGATTTTTAGTTTTAAAACCCCGGATAGAGGCCCTTCCCAATGGAGGGCCCCCAAGCCCCGGTTCTCGCCAAACCCCCCGAAAATCTTTTGTCCCCAAATTAAAAACTATGTCTTCTCCCACGCACGAACTCAATCAAAAAAAACTTTCGTTTAGGTTTCCCTTTTAAAATCCTACTAAAAAGCTCTCCTTTCCGAAAAAAGACGATTACTTACTTCCCCCCATCCCCAAAACCCCCTTTAAATTTTTTATTTGGGCTCTTTTAAAAACCCCCTCTTTCCAACTTTTTGGCCCCGGGCCCCCAAATGGTCCGCAAACCTTCATAAAAAAAACCAAAGCTCCACCATTATTTTTCCCCCCTGTCACCCGGCCCGGGTTTTATTTGGGGTTTCCTATAATCCAAAAAAATTCAAATTCAAATCCCCCGCAAGCTAACCAGGGCACCTTCTCCTTCAATTAAAAAGGACAAACTCTTCCCCTTGAGCTATTCAAAGCTCCAGAACTTTGTTTTAAAAAAATTTGAAAAACCAAAAAAACCCCCCCTTTACCCCCCCCCCAAAACCCCAAAAAAAGGGTTTTTATAGGTTCTTCCCTACCAAACTGCCAAAATTCCTTGAGGGAAAAACCAAATGACAGGTTTTTAAACTCCCTTTTCCTGCACTTAAAGGGGGAGGGGCCCAAAAATTTAAAACCCGAAACCCCCAAAAAGTCTTCCCCCCCACCAATCCAGCCAAAAGTTTTTCCCCCTTTCCAAAAATCATTCCAAACACCCTTTCCCCAAACCCAAAAACCAAACAAGGGGGGCGCCCCCTCCTCTCAGGGTTTCTTTTTTTAAAACTCCGTTTACTGGGGAAAGCAAGGGACCCCAAAAAAGTTTTAAAACCCAAAAGGGGCTACACACAAGGGAAAGGTTTAAAACCGTTTCCCAAAACCCTATCTAAAAACTGCTTACCCACAAAAAAACCCCCCCCCAAAATTTGGAAACACATTTTTCAAAAAAAATTCAAAAAATCTTTTATAAAAATAAACCCCAAAAAATTCTTCCCCCCCCCCCCCCCCCCCCCCCCCCCCCCCCCCCCCCCCCTTTTTTTTTTTTTTTTTTTTTTTTTTTAAGAAAAGCCCCCTGTGTGGGGTAGTAGTCCATAAAGGAATTTACTGCATTTTGTTTATATTGCACAAACTTTTCTCATGTCACTAGTATCCCTTCATCAAGGTAAATTAGTAAATTATGAACAAGGGGAGGCCTTTTAAAATGATCCTTTTGGGGGAACGCATAGTGACTAATCCCCATTCAGATTTCATTTCCATTAATGGGAACTCTCCTGCTTCTATTGGTAAGGCCATGCCTCAATCCATGCTAGAACTTTACCTCCTATACCATGAGCTGCACTTTCTTAAAGTCTCTTGTGAGGTACTCTGTCGAAGGCTTTACTAAGAACATAAGAAACATAAGAAGAGGAACACTGCAGAAGGCCTGTTGGCCATACTAGGCAGGTCTTTACAATTCAAACCACTAACAAACATTTGCCCACAAACCCAATTATTCAATGCCCCAAGCACAAGCCCGATTGCAAACCCATCAAATCCAACCCTCCCCACTCATGAACTTATCCACCTAATTTGAAACTACCCAATCCTAGCCTCAATAACCAACTAGGGGAAAACTGTTCCCACTCATTCAACTACCCCTTTTAAAACCAATACTTTCCTATGTCCTTTTCTAAATCTAAACTTATCTAATTTTTAAATCCATTTTCTCCGGTTCTCTTTAGAAACCTCAAGACTTTTTAATTCCCCTTTATTAAAACCTATCTCCCCTTATACACTCGATCAGGGTCTCCCTCATTCTTCGTCTAACAAAGTGAATGGTAACTTTAGAGTTCTTCAGTCTTTTCTTTTATAAGGAGTTTCTAATGCTATGTTTTTTA
>NW_026482658.1:2500-36846 GCF_026875155.1 Cherax quadricarinatus
TAAAAACCACCAAAAATTTTGGGGGGTTTTTCGGTTCCCTTTCAAAAATTTTTTTGGTACTTTTTTTTTTTTTACTTCCCCTTTTTCTCTCGTTTAAAGGGGAAAAAAAAAAAAATTTTTTTTTTAAATTTTGGCCTTTTAAAATTTGACTTAAAAAATTTTGGGGCCTTACCAAATTAACACTTTTTAAAATTGGGGTCCGGGGGGGGGATCTATGGCCTTACTTTGGTAAAACTGAGTTTAGCCAAAAGGCCTAAATTTTAAAATGGGCAAAAGCGGGGGTACATGGGGGGAAGGGGGTTGTGTGGCCCTTTGGGGAAAGGAAAAACCAAAAAATTCTACACCCAATGCCATGGGGGGTTCCCCTCATTAAAAATTTCGCCTTCCCCTTTCCCCCCCTAAACCACCCAGTTTTCATTAAAGGAAAATTGGGGGAAATTTATCTTTTTTGTTTATTCTTTTGGGGGTTAAAATTAAAGTTTTTGGTTTAATTTATTTTCCCTTGCCATTTCAAATTTAAAAACCATGAGTTTAAAATTTTTTTTTTAACTTTTGGGTTCTTTGCACGGAAAATTTTTTTTTCCTTTATTTCTTCGGGGAATTTTGATTGGGGTGGGGGAAATTTTGATTTTTTTTTTTGACTTCAGGAAGGTTAATAAGTGAAAGGGGGAAATTTATTTTTTTCTTTTACACGTGGTTTTAAGCATTTTAAAATGGGTTTATTACATTTCCCCAAAAAGGGAACAATTAAAATTACAGGGGTTTTTTTGTAAAGGTTTGGCCCCCTTTAAAAAAGTTTTTGGGTTTTTTGGGGGCCATTTCAGGAAATTAAACCCACTCAAAATTTGGTTTTTTATGTCCCAAGGGTTTTGCCTACCAGGCCCAGCTGACTCCTTTTTAAAAGAAAAAGCGACGGGGAACAACCCAAAAAATTTTTAAGAAACCCCAGTTATGGTTTGTAACCCCCACCTTTTGGGTTTTTGGAGCAAAACCAAACTTTTTAAAACCCCCCCTTTAAAGCACGGGAAAAACCCCCCCCCCAACTTCCAAATTGAATAAACCCCCTACATACCCCGGGGAAAACCCTTTTTCGGGAAAATTGTTTTTTGCCCTTTTTAAAAATTTCCAAAACCCCCAAAACAGTCAAATTAAACGGGGAAAGAGCAATTTGGAAAAAAAGGGATTTTTTTCCAATAAAACTTTCCCGTATTTAAAGTTAAAAAAGCTTCTGGCCAAAAAAGGCAATTTTGGTTTCCTTTTCCCCCTAAATTTTATTTCCTTTACATGTTTTTTTGGGGGTTTAAAGAAAATTTTAAAAGTTAGAAAATTTAATGTTTTAAAAAAAGTTCCTTATTTTTAACCAACAAAAATTTGTCCTTGAAATATTTTTTTTAAAAAAAATTTTTCGTTAGAAAAAGGAAAAATTTTTAAAAATGGAAATTGGGACTGTGAAAACCCTTTTGGGATTTGTTTTAAAAAATAAAAACCTTTGAAAAAAACCAATTAGGGGGTTTTTTTTAAAAGTTTAACAGAAATGACTTTCCGGTTTTTGGAAATAAAAAAAAAGAAAATCATTTTAATTTTTAATTTTTTTTACAAAAAATTTTGGTCAAACCCCTTTTTTTTAATTGGGGGTGGAAAAAGTTTTCCTCGAAAGGGAGGGGGTTGAAACAAAAAGGGGGAACAAAATATTTTCCCAAAGTTTTCATAAAAAAAAAGGAAAAAGGGGGAATCTTAAAATTTTAAGTTTTTTAAATATAAAGAAAATTTTTAATGTTTTATGGGGGAGAAAAAATTTAGGCCCCAAAGAAAAAACAAAGGGGGGGGCTTTTGGGAAAAATAATTTTTGGGGTTTTTGGAGGTTGTGCAAAAAGGGGTGAAATTTTTGGTTAAAGGGTTTGGCAAAAAACCCGATAAAAAAAGGTTTTTAATTTTAAGGGTTTATTTGGGGGACAAAAAAAAAGGGGTTTTAATTTTTTGTTTTGATTCAAGGGGAAGGGAATTATAAGGGAAGGGGAGGTTTTAAAATTTGAGTTTTGTTTGGGAATTTTTTCCTTTACCAATGGGTTATTGGGTTGGGTGTTTAAAACCTTTTTTGGGGGTTAAAAAAATGGGGGGTTGTTTTAAAATTTAAGGGTCCCAAAATTAAAAGTTTTTTTTAATTGAAGGGTTTTGGTATTAATAATCATTTTTTATGAAAAGGGGATAAAATAAATAAAATTTTAAAACAAAATTAATTTTTTTTGGTATTGGGTGGGGTTTAAAGGGAAATCCAAAGTACGTTTTTTGACAACCTTTGGAAAAATTTTTTAATGTTAAACATTTTAAAAAAATTGTTAAAAAAAAAAAGGGGTTGGAAACAACAAACCAAAAATAAAAAGGGTATAGGGAATAAATAAAAGGAAAAAATTTTTTGGTTGAGAAAAAAAAAGTGGGTAAAATTTTTTAAATTTTTATTTAAATTTTGGGGGGGAGGGGGATTTAAGGGGTTGGAGGGTGTTTTAAAAAAATTTTGAAAAATTTTGTGGAAGGGTAAAAAGGGGGAAAGGGAAAAAAGAAAATTTTGGTTTAATGTAATTTTGGATATGGGGGAAATTATTCCTTTTTAAAATTTTTTCCAAAAATTTTTTTTTAAAAAGTTTAAAAAAAAAAATTTTTAAAAATTGGCTCCATTCTTTGGGTTGAAAAAAAAGTCTTTTTAAAACCCCTTAAAGAAAATTTTTGGCCCAAAAAATTTTTGGGGAAATTAAAAATTTTTTTTGGAACCCCTGGGATTTAATTTTAAATTAAAAAAACTTTTTTATTTTTTCCTTTTTTTAAACAATTTTTAAAATTTTTAGGAAAAAAAGGCGGGTTTTTTTAAATTTCTGGCCTTTTTAACATTTTCCAAAAATTTTAAAACAAACCAAATTTTAAAAGTTTTCCCTTGGGGGGTCCGTGCCTTTAGTTAGGGGGTTTTAATTTGGTTAAAGAGCCTAACAAAAATTTTCTACGGGAAATTTAAAAGCGGGGGGGGATAATTTTGGAAAATGGGGTTTTTTTTTTTTTTTTTTTTTTTTCAAAAATCGGCCCCCTCCCAGGGGAAGGGTGGGGGTTATTTGGGGGGGTTCCCCCAAAAAAAGAAAAAAAAATTCCCAAAAAAAAAATTTAATTTCCCCTTTTCTAAAAACCCTTTCTAACTTGTAAGGGGTTTTGGGGAAAAATTTTTTTGGTTTTGTTTCATTATTTAAAGGGGGAAAAAACCATATAAAATTTCAAAAATCCCCTAAACGAATCCCAACCCCTATTTTTGTGGGCATTGTATTTCCCTTTTCCGGAAAAAGGGTAAAACTTTTAAAAAATTTTCCGGGGCCCTGCCCTTCAATTTTTATGTAATAAAGGACGTGGGCCCAAGTAATTTTATTCCCCCTTACATCATTAGAGTTGGGGAAAAGTAAGGAAAAAAAAATTCCCCTCCCAATTTAAAAGGGGGAATTACCCCCGCATTCCCCCAAATAGTGTTTTTGCTTTCCCGGGGGGAATTCTCCTGGATCCATTTCCCTACTTAGGAAAAAATTCAAAAAATTTTGGGGTCACTTTAATTTTTTAACCTCCAAATTTCCCCAAATTTACCCCTTTTTCTGTTTAAACACCACCTTGCCCTTCTTAAAAAAAGGACTCACCCCCCCAAAACCTTCCCCCAAATCCCAGCCCCCAACCAAACCATGATTGGGGTATCCATTTTTCAAACTTTTTCCCCCAGAAAAATTTTTCCCTTTTTCCCAAAACCCCACCCCCCTTTTTTTCTAAATTTTTTGAATTTTTAACCTTTATTTTCCTTGGAAAAACTTAACTCCCAAAAGAACGGGAATTTTTTAATTTTCCCTTTTAAACCCCTTTGGGGAAACTTTTTTTCAAATCAAATTTTTTGACCCCCTCCAATTCCCTTTTTATTTTCACTTTCAAAAACCTTAACAAATTTAAAATAAAAACAACCCTTTGAAAATTTTTTTTTTTAAAAAATTCCCCCCTTATGCCATTTCTTAAGCAAAAAAGGGCCTTGGGGTCCCCAAATTTGGAAATTTTTCCCCTTTTAAACCCCATCCCAAACCCCTTTACTTTACTTTCCTTTTCCCACTTCTTTAAAAAACCCAAAAAGGTAACAAATTAACATTTTCAAGATTTTAGGGAAAAGTTTTTATTATTTCCCCCCAAAAGTTAAACCCATTTACCTTTTACCTTTAAAACCTTTTTACTTGCAATCTTTGAATTTTTTCCCAAAATAGTTTTCAAACAAAAATTTTCCCAAAAAAACCCCTTTTTTTTTAAAAACTGTTTTATTTTCTGTGCCTGTTACCCCCCCCTTTAAATTAAAATTGTTTGTTACAGGGGGAATTAAAACTTAAAAAAACCAAGGAATTTTTGGGGTATCTCAGAAGTTATTTTTAAAAGCCTTTTTGCCCTTTTTCCCTTTTTTAAAAAGGGGTTTTTACATTTTAATCCCGGGGAAAACCTCCCCCTTTTTCCTTTTATTTTCCCCCCTTAAAAAAAATTTCCCCCGGGTTTTTACTTTTTCTTTTATATTCCAGGGGGAATTTAATTTTAAAAGGAATCCTTTCCCCCCCAACCTTTCGTTTTTAATTCCCTAAAATGGGGCCCAATGGGGCAAAAATTAACCCCTTTTTTTCCCTTAAATTTAAAAGAAAAAAGAAAAACCCCCAAATAAAACCCCCTAATTGTTTTTTGCAAATATAAAAGGTTTTTTAATTTTTAATAAAAATTTTTTTTTTTTTTTTTTTAAACAAATTTTTAAAGGGGGTTAATTTCACCCCCGGGTTAATTTTATTTCTTTTTTCCCAATAATTGGTTTTTAAAAAGGGTAAAAAAAAATTTTTTTTTACATTTAAATTTTCCCAAAAAGGGCCTTAAATTTTTAAAACCCCCAAAATTTGGGGAAATTTTTTTAAAAAATTTTTAAATAAAATTATTCCAACCTTTTAAAAAAATTTTTTGGGGAAAAGGGGAAAATTTTGAAAATTTTAAAATTTGAATTTTTTAAGTTTTAACTTTAACCCCCCTTTTTTTGGGGATTTTTTAAAAATCAAAATTTAAAAATTTTGTGGGGGGTAAAAAAATTTGAGGGGGGGGTAAATTTTGGGGGCCCCCTTTTTAAATTGACAGGGAGTAAAAATTTTTTAAAATACTTATTTTATAAAAAATTAAAAAAATTAAAAAGGTTGAATTACCTTAAAAAATTTTTTTTTATTTTTTTATAAAAAGGGTTTAAATTTTTTACCAAATTTCTTTTAAAAGGTAAAATTAAAGGACCCCTTTTTTAAATTTACCCCTTGGAAAAAAAAAAAATTCCCAAAAACTTTTTTTAAGGGAATAAATTTTAAACTAAAAAATTATTAAAATTGGGGGATTACTCAAAATTTCCCTACTCCCCCCCAATTTTCCCTTTGGGGGGTTTGAAAGGTTTTTAAAAAAATTTTTAAAAATCATATTAAATTTGGGGGGAATTTTTTTTAAAGGGGGGTTTTTGGGCAAGGAAAAATTGGGGGGTTTTTTTAAGTTAAATTTGAAAAAAAAAAAATTTCCCTTTAATTTTACCAAACAAAAATTTTAAAAACCAGGGTTTTTTTAAGGGGAAAAAAGGGGAAAAATTTTTAAAAATCCAAAAATTTTCCTTTTTTTGGGGGGAAAAACCCCAAGAAATTTATTAAACAAAAAAAATTTTTTTTCCATTTTTCATTTTTTAAAGGGGGAAAGGGGAAATGGGAACCGTTGGATTTTTCGTTAAAACAAAAGGGGGGGTTTAAGGGGGGAAAAGGGTTTTTTTATTAATGGAAAAAAAGGAAAATTAATTTTAAGGGAACTTTTAAATTTAAAAAAAAAAGGGAGGTGTGGTAAAAAAAATTTGATCCAGGGGGTTACCAATTTAAAGGGAGTGAAGAAGACTGTTGTAAGGGGGGGGAAAATTGAGGAAGAAAAAAAGGGGGAAAGAAACCTAAATTAGGGGAAAAAATACGGGAAAATTGAAAAAAACCCAGGCGGGGGTTTTAAAATTTGGGTGGGTTGGGTTTTCTTTTTTTTTTAAATAAATGTAGGGAAAAGAGGGGAAGGACCTAGGGTTTCCCGGAGGGGGCATTATAGTCCCTTTATAAAAAAGGGAAAAGGGGGAAAAAAAGGGGATTGAAAAAATTTTATAGAGGAATAAGTTTACTGAGTATACAGGAAAAGTTTAGGGTTTAGGGTTATTACTGAAAGAATCAGGGGTAAGACAGTTGTAGGATTGGGGAAATGGAAGGAGGTTTTAGGGGGTTTGGGGAGGGCTAGATAAGTTTTTTAATTAAAGCATATGGGAACAGTATTTGATAAAGGTGGGGAAAGTTTTTTTTTGCATTTAGGTTTTAGAAAGGGATATGATAGAGTGGAAGGGGAGAAATTTTGGAAGGGGTTGCAATTATAGGAATAATTTTGGGGTTTAAGTTTTAAAATGTAAAAAAGAGTTTTTTGAGGATAGTGGGGCTCGGTTTTGGGTGTGTGGAAGAGAGGGGGGGACTATTTCCCCGGTAAAAGTACTTCTTGGGAAACGTATGTGTAATGTCCCCTGGTTTTTTAAATATATTTTTTATGGGGTTTTGTAAAAGAAAAATTTTGGGGGGGTTTTTGGGAGAGGGGTGGGAAATAAATTAGGGGGAAAACCAAATCAAAAGGGGGGAATTGACAAGTTACTTTTTCCCTGTTGTTTACTGTGCTTATGGGAGTTTCAAAGGAAAAAAATTGAAAAGGTTAGTGGAGGGTTTTTTGGGGAAAGTGGGGTTTTTAAAGGTAAAAAATTTTTCAAAGTGAACATAAAAAAAGGTAAGGTGATGAGGGTATCAAATGATTTAGATAAAGAAAAATTGGATATCAAATTGGGGGGGGGTTTATGGAAAGAAGTGAATTTTTTTCAGAAATTACTTGGGAGTTGACTTGTCGGCAGATGGTTTTTTGAAGGATGAGGTAAATTTATAAAATTTGATGTGGGAAAAAAATTTTTGAGTGGTGTGTTGAGGCATATGTGGAGTCAAAAAACCCGTTTTTAGGAGGGCAAAAAGGGAAATGTATGAAAGTATTTTGAAAACCAATATCTATAGGGGGTTTGTGAAAGCTTGGGTTTGTGAAATGCAAAAGCGAGGAGGGGTTTGGGAGGCAGTGGAGATGTCCTTTTCAAAAGGGAAAAGGGGGGTGGGGTTTGTAAAAAATTATGAAAGAAAATTTCGGGAGGGGGGGAGAGGGGGGAAAATTGGGAAAGAAGGGTGGGAAATTTAAATTTAAAGAAATTATTTGAGAGGGCTTAAAAAGAGGGGTTTTTGGGGGGGGGTTTTTTTGTATTTAGAGAGAAATGGATCAAAGTAGAATGACTTTGGGGGGGCATTTAAATCGGTAGGGAAGGCCCGGGGGGGGTAGGGGTTCCCTAAAAAAAGGTTTGGGGAAGGAAGGGGTAAGAGGGGTTTTATGGGGGGGGGGGGCTTGGATTAAAGAAGGGTGCATAAAGCTTGTTCGTTGGAGTAAATTGGAGATAAAATGGTATTTGGGGGAAACCTAAACGATCTGTTGGAGTGTGGGCGGGTAATATTTAGTGAAGGGTTTTGGGGGAAAAACCCGGTTATTTTCATATAGTGGACTTGAAGCCCTGGAAATGGGAATTTATTTTTCCTGCACTTTAAAGGAGGGGTTTTTGGGTTTTTGGGCATTTTGGGAAAGGGAAATGTTGTGTATCTTTTTTGTTTTTTGCTTTGAAATGTTGTTTTTTTTTTTCTGCGCACCTCTGAAAAAAACGTGAAAAATTTTGTGGTGTGGTTGAATGTGTTTGAATGAGATGAAAGTATTTTTTTTTTGGGAATTTTCTTTTTTTTTTGGGGGCCCCCTTTCCCTCGGTGGGGGAGGGGCCGGGACTTTTTTTAAAAAGGGGAAAATTTATATAAAAATGCCCCGAAAGGGAAAAAGAAAAAAATTTTTATTTTCAAAATTTTGGGGAGTGCTGGAGGTGATTTTTGATTTTATTTTTGGGACAATTTAAGGGCCGACTATTGTTGGAACATGCTCTGTTTTTTTCCCCTTTTAAATTTTCCCCCATTTTTGGGTTTTGCACAAGACAAAGTTTTTTTTCACTCTTTCCTAAAAAATATTTATAAAAAATTTTACCCTTTTTAACAAACGGGAGAAATGATGTTTTTCTGAAATGCCTTTTGCCCCGAATCATTTCTATTTGGTTTTTTGGGAAACATTTGGGTTTGCCGGAGAACAAGGCAAATTACAAATTTTCTAATGTTTTTTTACCCTCAAAATTTGTTTATCTTTATTTCACGAAAAAAAAAAAAAAGTTTGTTAGTACAGGGGAAACCTGCAAAACGATTACCCCCGAATTGGGGCCCAAAATTTTGTAAGTGTTTTTATGTAAGTGCATTTGAAAGTGTTTTTTGGGGGGGTCTGAAATGGAAAAAATTTTACTTCAAAATATTTCTTAGGGGAACAAATTCGGTAAAAGGTACGGGAAACCCTGTAATACTTCTGGAGTAAAAAAAAAATTATCTTTAAAACCGGGGTCCACTGTATTGGAATTTTGAAAAAAAAATCTCCCCCTTTTAAATCCCCCAAAAAATTCCCAAAGTTTTGGGGTTTACCCCCAATGTTTTATCTTTTAAAAAAATAGGAAATCTTTTATTTAAAATTTTTTTGAATATTTTTCCCATTTAATTAATAATTAAGTCGGAAAAGGGGCCGGATACGTAAATTAAGTTATTTCCGGGAGATATTGGCCTGGGGGCCGGGGGCCGGGGCCCGTCTCAAAAAAAAAAAAAAAAAAAAAATTCGCTTTTTTGTTTGGGTGTATTTCTTATTTAAAGGGTGTTTGTGCAGTTATCCTTTAAACAACCTTTTTCTTTCATTGAAGCCCAAAGTCTTTAAACAAAAATTTTGGGGGGAGGGGGGGGTAAAAAAATTTTTACCCAATATTACTGGGGGGGATTTTGCCATATTAGGGGCCCATTTTATTTAGTCTAGATTAAAACATGTTTGATGTTATTTATAGTTTTTTAATTATATATATTAGTTTAAATTTCTGATAGTAAAAAAACCCGTAGAGTTGATATATAAAGTGTTTTGTAAGCAAATTTTAAAAGTGATTTCCCCTGGCCCCTCTTGGAGCCCGAGGGACCCCACTTGGTCCCTGGTTGGCTTAAGTCTACGGAAAAGTCCCAAATTTTTATGTGCCAAATAGCAGTTTTTAAATTTTAGAAAGAATAATGAAAAAAAAAAAAGCGTTTAAAAAAACAAGGAAAAAATTTCCCAAAAATTTTTTTTATGGGCCGTGAGCGACGCGCTACCATATGCCGTAAATTACCTATATAAAGGGAATTATAATTTCTTGTGGGAAACGTCGTAGAACATTTTTTTTTTTGTACCATTGTTTTGGGCAAAGATTTTAAGCTATTTTTCTGTTGGAATAACTAAATTTCCACAATTTTTTTTTATTTTTTGGGAGAGGTGCGAATAAGTCGAAATAGTCCCTTTAAGGGGTTTTAATGTTTGGGCCCAAAAACCAAATATATAAAATTTCCCAAATTATCAATGAACTGATACTTTGCCGGGTTTCTAGTACTTACTCTATTGTAAGTTTTGAAAAATTTTGAAAATTGGAAAGCCCAAAGTTGTAACCAACAACAAGAGGGGGCCAGTTGTGGTAAAAATTAAAAAGGGCGTGACAGATACCAGGTGTCCAGATTTTCTCAATTGGGAAACTTGGGTCTTTTGGGACCAATTACTGAAACGCCCCTCCTTTAACTCATGCCATTTTGGGGAAAACTTTCCCAAAAATTTTGAAAAATTTAGCCCCACAAACCTATACCCCTTTTTCAATAAAAAAAGGTTTTCCCTTTTCCCAAACTTGGAAAGCACTTAACTGGAGGGGGGGAAAGGGGGGGGGGCCTTACATAAACCCTTTTTTACAGAGGTCATTACATAAAAAAGGCTCAACAAGTGCCCAAAAATGTAAAGGGAATTTTTACTTTTTGCTCTTTTTACCATTTCAAAAAAAATGAAGAAAATTTTTTGAATTTTAACAAACTAAAAATGGTTTCCCTAAACCAACTTATGTTTTTTGGGGGTTATAAAAAATCAATTGTAAAATTTTATAGGGGGAAAGTTGCCATTTTTCTGCCCACAGAGTACAAAAAGGTGCATTTTTAAAATTTACTTAGCTCTTAAAATGCGAAAATTAAAATTTTCTTTACCCCGGGAAAAGGGGGTCCAAGCAGATCTAGTTTAAAAATTTGTGTGTGCTAAAAAAGTAGATCTACGTTTTTTTTTTTTAAATTTTTCAATAAAAAAAAAAAAAAAAGTAGATCAAAGTTTTTTACACTTTTTTAAATGAAAAAAATAAAAAGTTTCTACTTTTTTTACATACATTAAAATTTTTGAAAAAACGTAAAATTTACGTTGGCCCTTTTTAGGGGTTTTTTGAAAAAATTTCCCTTTTTTTGTCTTAAAAATTTAAAAATTTTATACTATATTACTAAAAGGATAAAGATTTGTTTGGTTGCAAGGGTTAAAAATTTTTGTCTATATTTTTTTGTTTGCAATTGTTTTGTATACTGCCCCTTTTTCCACTGTTGGAAGCCCAAATTTAAAGAGGTGCTAACAAACTGGCATTTAAAAAAAAATTCTTCTGAAATAGCAGAGAATCTTTTTCGGGTTTGAAAAATGATATAAAAATAAAAAAATTTAAATGAAAAATTTTAGGGAAATTTTACACGGGTTTCCCAAATTTTACGGTCGGGGCCCACAATTTGAGTATTTGAAATTTTCACCCCGGTGTTTCTTTGTAAAGCCAATTCCATGGTTTCAATTTGCCCAAAATTCTTAGTTATTTTGTTTTGGTCTGGGCCAAAATTTTAAAACTGCTAAACCTTTTTGAGGAGTTTGAACCCGGGGCCCTTTGGTTTGTAAAGTGACGATCGGGCTTTCCCAAAACAGTGCGGGACTTTATTTTGGCAGCCCCCAAATCTGTAAAAAAAAAGGAAATGTCAATTTTTTTTTTAAAAAAAAATTTGTCTTAAAAGATTAGTTATCGTGTGCAAAAACATTTAATTTTGTTTTAGATTTGGGTTCTTTACTGTTTTTTTTAAATTTTGGTTTAAGGGCTTTAAACTTTTCAGAAATTTCAATTTTTTTTAATTTTTTTCAGTAGCATTTTTTTTAAAAAATACATTTTAGACCCCCAAAAGGGTTTCTATCAGTTTTTTTTAAAAAATTCTGTTATACCTCCTCCCCCTTTTTGGGGGTTAAATTTAACATTCTTTTTTTGCTTTTAATTGTGAACAATGAATTTCCCCAATTTGTATATGCTATTTTTTGGTATATTACAAAATAAAAAATTTTTGTAAAACCAATACAAAATTTAAAAAACAAGATTAAAGGGGAATGTATTTAAACCTTTTTTGGCACTGGGGGGGTGGCAATTTTGCTTTAAATGAATGATGGGGGACTGCGTTTTGCTTGTGGGAAGGGCCCCACACTAATTAAATCCCTGGAAAAAACTTCATTGGGGAAAACCTTTTTTGCCCTGTTTTATCAAAAATTTTTATAAAATTTAATCACTTACACCCTAAATTTTTAACAGGGGTTTTTTGGGAGAATAAAATTTTTTTTTTTTAAAACCGTCAGCCTTTTCCCCAACGAGGCGGGTGACCAAAAAAAAAGGAAAATTTACTTTCTCATAATTCAAACATTTTCCCACCATCATCATACTTCAGGTTTTGCAGAGGCACTCAGTATGACAGCTTGGTTTTCCCCTCCAAACTCCCTTTACCCCAAACCCTTTTCCTTTAAATGCAGGCATTGAACTTCCCATTCCGGGAAACTAAAATTTCGGGGCAAAACTTTTTCCCACTGAACCCCTTTCCCAAAAAAATAAAACCCTGCTCAAAACTCCAACAGCTGTCAGGCCCCAAAAACCATTCATTTCCATTCACTCCCTCTACAAAACTTTTTGGGAAAGGGCCAACCCTTTTTCCCCAAAAAAACCTCATTTACCCCCTCCCTCCAACACTTCTGGGATGCCCCCTACAGATTTATACGCTTCCAAGTAATCCTGTTTTTTTTCCCATTCTCTTTTAAAGGGACCAAACCACCTCAACCCCCCCTTTCTTAAAGCCCTCAAATTTACTTTTAGAAAATTTCCCCCCTTCTCCAAATTTCCCAACAAAGAATTTCTCATAATATTTACACCGAACATTCCCCTTAAAAGGGGAAAACCCTTTAGTCCCATTTACAATTTAAGTTTCCCCAAAACCCCACGTTAAGAGTTGGAAACCACTTTACTTTTCATCTTTCCCCTTTTTTGTTTCCCATGGAAAATGTTTTTTGTCTCCACACCCCTAAACCACCCACTAAATTTTTTTTTCCCTTTTTTTTAATTTTTAGGGTTTAAACTTTTTTTCCTTCAAAAAACCCCATCCGTGACAAGTCAACTCCCAAATACAGTATCAAAAAAACATTCCCTTTTTTCCCATTCCCTCCCCTTCAATTTTTTTTTCCCAAAATTTTATATTTTATCATTTGATACCCTTTCACCTTACCCCCTTTTTTTTGTTCCTTTCCTTTCTACCTTTCCCCCTCCCGAACTCTTTCCATTTAACCTTCGTAATTTTTCTTTAAAATCAAAACAAAAGTACAGTATCTTCAAAAAAAAGTAAACTGCAACCCCCTTTTGTATTTGAGCCCCCAAAATTTTTAAAAACCCCCACCCCTTCCCCCCAACCCTAGCATTTATTTTTCTTTTACCCCCCCATCTAAAAATATATTAAAAAACCCTTGGTGACATTACACATCCCGGTTTTTAAGATTTTTATTTTAGGGGGGAAAGAAATTTCTTTTCTCTCCTAGGCACCCTAACCTGACCCTCCTTCCTCTTAAAAACTTTTTAAGCTTTAGAAAAATTTTATTTCTATTCCTCCCTTTGCAACTTTTTTTTTTTGCCACATTGCTTCCCTACCCACTTTTAATATCCCTTTTAAATCCATAAATGAAATGAAAACTTCTTCCTTTTTTAAAATATTTTTTCCCTATATGTTTTCCAAAGAAAACCCCTTGATCTCACATTCCCTCCCCACTCTAAAGCCCCCTTTGGGCTCATCTGCAATCCTGTTTCTTGTTTTAAATTTTTAATTCTTTCAAAAATTAACCCCTACCAACACTTTCCCTGGTATACTCAGTAACTTTTTCCCCTATAATTTTTAAAATCTTTTTTGTCCCCTTTGTCTTTATATAAAGGAACTACATGCACTGTCAATCCGGGGTCTTCCCCCTTCATACTTTTTTTTAAACAAAAATACCAACCACCCCCAAAAACACTAAAATTTCCCCCCTGCTTTTAACATTTCTGTCTTGATTTTTGCCCATTTCCAGCTCCCTCTCCCCATTTTCTTTTAAGGTAATCCCTATGCCCATTCCCCACACTTGCCCCCTGCTCTTTTCTTTCCTAAAAGATGGTATACCTCCCTAGCCAGTGCATGAAACAAATGCCTCCCTTTCTTTATAAACTTTTTTAAAAGTTCCAAATTTAAATTTTCCCCTGCCATTTTCCCAATACCTCCATCCCCCCCAAATTTTACAAACCCCCCTACTCTTTTTTTAATGACAAATCCTTTTTTTTCCCCAAGGATTTTTTAAACCCTGTTTATTCACCCCAAAAAATTTTTTTCTTTATTTTTTAAAAAATATTTTTTTAAAAGAGTGCCCCCCCCCAAATTCTTCTTTTGCTCTCTTTTCCTTTCTTTTACTCTCCCAATTTTACTCTGCCTTTCTTAAAATCCTTCTGCTTTGTAAAAACGCCCAATAAGTTTAACCTTTTGCTTTTTATTGAAACCCCTTTCCCTCTCATCCCCCAAAACACCCCTCTTTCCTCCTGCCCCCAACCCATACGGGCAACAAACTTCTGCCCCACATTCTAATCTGCTTTTTTAAAAAACTTTCCACCCCTTTTTAAACCCCCCCCCCCCCCAATTACCCATACTTGCCTATAAAAACCTTTTTGTCAATAGTTGTTTTTATATCTCCCCCTCCCTTCCTCCTTCCTTATTTTGCAAAACTTTTCCCCTCTTTTTTTACTTACTTGCTGTTCCCCCATTTTCCCTTTTTTTCCCATTACCTCTACTCTAACTGTAGCAACAACTAAAAATTGATCTGAAATTTCCGTTCCCCCCTTTAAAAACATGTACACCCCTTTAAAACCTTCCCTTTTAAACCTTTTACCCCAAACCAATCTTTTTTAAATTTAATTTAAAATTTAAAACCCCAAAAAAAAAAATTTTTTAATAGTAACATTTACATGGAAATCAGACGGGAGGGGGGGGAGAGTTTGGAAAAAGTGAATTTTGTTCAGATATTTTGGAGTAGAAGTCAGCGAGGGGTTTGTGGTCACCACGAAGTGATAAAGGGGAATATGGGGGTTTGGTCCCTTTGGGTCCCTGGGGAGGCAAAAAAACTTCCTTATAGAGGGAAAAAAAGGGAATGTTGGATTTTATAGTGTTGCCAAACACTCTTTTTTTGGGGGTGGGGAAAGCATGGGTTGCAAATGCTGAAAAAAAGGAGAAGGATGGGGGGCAGTGGGGATGTTGTGTCTAAGGGAAATGTTTTGGTTTAAATTTTATTATGCAGAGAATTCTTTAGTGGGGAAAATTTTAAGATGTGGTGTGGGTAATTAAAGTATTATTCGGGGGGCTGAGGAGAGGTTTTTGATGGGTTTGGGGGATTTTGAGGGGATGGAGCAAAATTTAAAAAGACTTGGAGGGTGTATAAATCTATAGCAGAGGGAAAAGGGAAAGGGGGGGGGGTTCATCTAGGAAAGGAGGATGGAGGGGGGGGGTTTTAAAAAGAGATGCATAAAGGGGGCCCGGGGCAAACAGCGGCATGTGTGGTTAGACAGGAGCGAAAACAAACGGTTTTTTTGGGGCCTAAAAACCCGGTTTGGGTTTTTGTGGCAGGGGGAATTGTTTTTTTTAAACCCCCTGGGGTCGCCCGGGGCCCCCTCAGGGGACGTTCTCAGGGTCGCCAAAATTAAAAAAAAAAAAAAAAAAAAAAAAATTTTTGAAAAAAATAGGGGAATCTTTTTCCCCACATAATGACACCCCCAAATATGAAATTTGATGGAAAACTTACGGAATTATGCTTCCGAAGTTTTAAGGGGCGGGGTTTTCGAAGATTGTTTACGCAACGGTGATTTTGGGGCTTTGAGCCCTTTTTCGGCCTTTTTAGTGTTTTAGTTGACAAAAATATAAAATTTTTCACTAGAACTCCATTTTTTCTTTTGAATTTAGTACAAAAAACACCCATTTTTAAAAAAATTTAAATATCCCTTTTTGGTCAGAAATTTTGCAATATTGCCCCCAAATTTCACACCAAAATTTCAAAAGATTTCCAATTTTCCCAAATAGGGTCCAGAAAAAAAACAAGGGAAAAACATTCCTGGCACTAAAAAAACATTTCCCCTTTTTCATTAGTCACATCCCCACAACCCCCCTTTAAAATTTCTTTTGCTTTCCACTTTGAAAATTTTTTTTTCACCAAAAAAAAAAGAGTTTTACGTTATACAGGGTAAAGTTTAGTTTAGAAATAGTATAAAAATTTAACCCGCGGATCTTGTGGGGAAATTTAGGTTTTACCCGTTGATGTGTATTTTTGGAGCATGGCTGTTTGTTTTCTTTTGAAATTTGGAAAAAATGAAAAATTTTTTGCTACTTTGGCTCAATTTCAAGGTACTTTTTATTGTGGGGGCCCAAACAAAAATCAATTTTCAATTTCTGTAATATGTCTTCCATTCTATAAAATAAGAACCGGAAAAACTGGGAAAACAACCAAAAAATACCATAGGAAATACAGTGCCCAAAATTGCGGGTTTTTAAACCCCCTATGAAATGTGTGCTGTTTGGATTTTTTTTTTACTGCACACACTGAAAGACTCTTTTTTTCCATGTACGGGCCCACCAGCCCTTTTTCTTGCTAGATTTGGGGCACTTGAATTTTTGCGTATAGTACGTCAAAAAAAATGGCCGTAAAACCGTTTAGTTTCGGCCGGAAAAACCCCAAAGGGGGTTTAAAGGGGTTCAGGGAAAACCCGGTTTTTGCCAGACTTTAGTCCGGGGGAAGGGGAAAATACAATGCCTACACTTTAAAACCCCCTTGGGCTGTTGGGAACCCCCTTGGGGTTGGGCTCCTTTGGTTTTTCGCAAAAATTTTAAAAAAAAAAAAAAAAAAAAAAAAAAAAAAAATTTTTTTTTAAAATGAAAGATAGAATCTTTTCCCAAATTTTAATGACACCAAAAAAAAAGAAATGATGGAAAAAATGAAAGAAAAAAAGCTCTTTTCAAGATAGCGACCTTGGTTTATATTTTCAAAACGGCGAAATTTTTTTCCCCCTTTGGGGCCCCATTTTTTGGCTTTTTCCATTTTTCCAGTCAACCAAATCATAAATATTTCTTTAGAAACTCCCCTTTTTCCATTTGATTTGGGGTACAAAGAAACTGCCCCTTTACCCAAATTTTAATTTCCCAAAAACGTGGTCCCGAAATTTTCAAATTTTAGAAAAATTTAAAAAATTTTGAATTTCAAAAAAAGGTCCAGAATGGGAAAAATGCAGAATTCCTGGCTTAAAATAAATTTTCTTTTTTCATCAGTTTATGGTTTTCCCGGCCCCCCTGTTTTTTACTCTTGCTTTTTTTATTTTGAATTTTTTTTTCAAAAAAAAAAAAAGGTTTAATATTATGCAGGCTTCTCCAAAAACTGTAATAATTGTAAAATAACATGAACCAATTCATGACCCGCATATTAGAATGGCTAGTTGGACATTTTTTGGGCAATGATTTCATTTAAATTTTCTTTTGAACATCGGCCAAAAAGGGCCAAAAAAATTTTCCCCCACTTTGGTCCCTTTCCCGGTTCTTTTTTTAGTAAAAACAATCAAAAAATCTCTTTTTTATAAAATTTTTTACCCGTCTATCAAAAAAAGACAAAGAAAACGAGGGGAAAACAACCCCTAAATACTATACGAAAAAAGAAACCCCAAAAATCGGGCCCTTTTTTTTAAAAAAAAACGGTTAGTTTTTTTTTTTTTCATTATGCCCCTGCGTTGGGTCCGGGATTTTTTTTATGTGGTTTCACACTGACCCCAAAAAGACCAATTCACTCACAGGGGGGCCCCCTAGCTTTCTCCTTCTTGTTTTTAAAGGCCCCTAGAATTTATTTAGTTTATATACGTCAAAAAGGTACCTCGTAGACGTATATATTCGGGGCCCCGCGACCCGTTTAAGGGTTTTTAAAAAAGGGGTTTTTGGGTTTTGCTGTTTGGAAATGACATCTGAAAAAGTCATATTTTTGATGCTTTTGCAAAGACATTTAAAATTTTGTGTAAATTGGGTTGGACGTTTCTTTTTTTTTTCCGGGGCACCCCGCCTCAGTGGGCGATTGGGACAGCGTGTTAAAAAAAAAAAAAAAAAAGATGTTAGAGGCTTTTTAATATTCCCCAAAAAAGGGGGAAATTTTTTAGTCAAATTTTTCTATTCTACTGGTTCAGCAATGAATATGAACCTGCAGATGATCTACACAATAACACAATGTGGGAAGTCAAGCTATGTTACTGACATAAACTGGGGAAATGAAATGAGAAATTTCCAAGTTTATGGAAATTTCCTTTCAAAAGGAAAAGCCCAAAAAAAAATTCTGGGAAAATTGGGTTTGGGGAAAAAAAAAGCAAGATTTTCTGGGGAATTCACTAGTTTAGGAGTTTCTTATAACTTAAATGTGGGTTTTTCAGCACCAAAAAAAGCAGGGGGTACATACTGATCCACATCCTGGAAAAATAAGGGGATGATGCTTGGGGGCCCCTCCCCTCTTTTTCTCCTTTAAAAACTTAAAAACAACAAACTTTATGTTAATTTTAAACCCCTTTTAGAGTCCCGCAGGCCCCCCTCTTTAACCCCCTTAAAGGGGGCCCAAAGGGAAAAAACTGAAGTGGGTTTCTCAGTGTCCCCAAAGAAGAAAAATTTTAAAAAAAAAAAAAAAAAAAAAAAAAAAAAAAAAAAAATTTTTTTCTTACGAATTAAAGAGCAAAAATTTTTTTGAAAGGTTTTAAAAAGACCCAAAAAAAAATTTTATCAGTACTTACCGAGTACGTGCCAAAAAAAAAGTTTGTCGAAAATGATTGGGGGGTGGGGGCAACATCGACGGAAATTTCCCCCTACGGGCATTACGTTTTTTTTGCGTTTTTTTTTTTTTGTTTTTTCTTTTCTTTTCCCAATTTTTTTATTCCTACTAACTTTGGGGGGCCGAGAGACCAATAAATGTATATAATTTTATATATTTAAACTCAAATGTATTTTAACAAAAATAACCGCCCCTAAATTTTTTCATATTATTGGGTTTTCCACTGTTGTTTATTTCAATTAAAAATGCACAAAAACTTGTATAATACTAATGTTTTATATTTATTTACATTTTTTCAATCAATGGACATGGTTTTTTTAAAATGCTTTGGGGCTTGTGGAACTCTTGAAAACAAAAACAAATGCACAGGGCACCTTACATTCCTCACATTAAAAGGATGTCTTTGCGTTTTGTTGCCGTCTTTTTTTTTTGTGCACAGACGTGCATCTTTCTTTAAGGAAATTTCTTTTTGAGTTGAAGGAAAAATTGTATTATGAAAGATCACCTTCCCCCCCTCAAAAGCTTGGGGATACCTGGGAAATTTGAGGACCGGGGTTGGGGGTTTTAGCAGGGGGTTTTTACCCGGTAAAATTCTTTATGATTGTCTGCAACGACAAAAAAAAATTCACCCTACGGTTGGGGCTGTTTTCCAGTCTTTATTTGGTACAAATTATATGCTTTTAGCATTGAAAAAGTCCATGAGTTTGGGAAAAAAATGTTTAATTTTTCCAATTGTACTCTTACAAAAAACCCGTCAACAAAAAAACCCAAACTGCCCTTCACATATTTTCAAAAAAAGCGAATTTTTTTTGTTTTAATCAATCTGTCATGGTTTTTTGAATACGTTCATTAGTCCCCGATCAACTTTTCCCCCTGTCTTTTATTTCATTTCGGTGAATGGTTTTTCAACAATGTGAAATCTTTTGTCATTTCCCCCCGTTAAAGCCATTTATGTCTTTTGGGAGTTAAAAAACCTGCCCCGTCTTTACCCCGACAAATGCGTTGAGCTTTGGGCATATGTTTTATTGATTGGGAAAGCAAATGTGCAACACACATCTGTTTTTGGGTTTACTGGAATTTAAATCCTGAGTAATGAGCTTTTTTGTACCAGTTTTTCGGTTTATAAGTATGCCCCTTACCAAGAAAAAAGGGGCCTTTATGTTTCTCAATACGTCAACCCAGATACCCAAAAAACATCTTGGTCTTTCAATTTTTTTAACTACCCCCTGGGAAAACATACAAAATCCCCACCTTGGGCCCCTGTCACAATCACAGGTAAAAAACAGTTTATACCAAAACGTTTCCCCCCCTTTCCCCGGGATATAATGCTTTTAATGGCAGCTACCCTTTTAACAAAATCAAAGCTCGTCAATTACAAGATTTTTTTAATTTTAAAAGTATATGCTTTAACTTTTGTTTGGATACATGGAAAAAAATTTCTAATCTTGTATAACCCGTCCCCTTCTTGTCCCTGGTTTTGTCAGAGAAGTGCAATTTTACTTTTGAGTAAAATAAACCCGTTCAATGGGATGATTTCACTGAAGACCGGGGGAGAAATTAGCCCTTTTTTGGGCCGTTTTGCTTTTATTTTATGCTTTTAGACGTGAAGGGATAAGCTTTTTGTTGCCCAAAAAACAAAAAACTTTTTTGAAACGTCGTCTCTTTCCCCCGTGTAAAGTCTTTTCTGTGGTGTTTAAAATCGTTTTTGCCATGGTTTTTACTCAAATTTTTATTTTTTTTTCCCCCACTTAATTTTCCATCAAGGGTGGGGGGAAAGTTTTAAATTTAAAAAATTTCCCGTTTCCCCTTTGGCCCTGGTTCCAAAGGGGGCAAGGGAGGTTTGAATTCACTTTTGGGAAACATCAAAAGTGGTGGGGGTTTCCCCAAAAGGGGATTTTTCGCCCCAAACCCAAAATTTCGGGTTTTCTTTGGGGGATAATTTTGGAAAATCATTTGGCCCCCCCCCCCCCGGTTTGGGGGGGGTGGTTGGGTGGGGGTGGTGGGTGGGGCTCCGCTTTGTCCCTTTAAAATGACGGGTCGCAGCGTGGGGGCCCCCGCGTTTGGGCCCGCGAGTCACGCCCTGGCGGTGGGCCCCTACCCTCCCCATTAACCCTCCCCTGATGCCTGTGGGGCTATCCAAGCCCAAATGTAGCCCATCATCTCCCCCTATAAATATTTTTAAAAATGGTGGGGGGGCCACGGGATGTTTCTCCGTCCCCGGGGGACAGAAAAGGGTACCCCTAACCCCCGCGCTGTGGCGGCGAAAATACCCACGCTTCATGGGTGATTATGATTTCCCCCCCCCTATCACTTCTCGATTGTTTGTCGAGCGCAATAAAAACACGTCCCCGGGCACTATCATCATCATTACTGAAGCCAGAGGCCTGGGCCCCGCGGGGAAAAAATTTTGTTTTCTCATTGCGTTTAGGAAAAACCCCACCCGGGTCCCCAAATGCCCACACCCGAGGTTTTTAAAGGTTTTTAGGGTCGGCAGGGTTTTTGCACTATTTTCGATACCCCCGGGCATTCTTTTCGGGGGAATAACTGTTTAAAAATTTTGAATTGTCTTCATTTCCCCTTCCCAGTTTTCGAACTAAAAGATAGGAAAAAGGAGGGCCCAATTTTTTCCGGGGCGGGGGTGGAGGCTGACTTGCGTGGGGGCTGGTGAACAAGGGTAAAATGAGCCCGTTCCACAAAGGGTATCGGGGGGTGCCTTGATTTTTTGTTTTGGCGCCCCACCCACCAGCGACCCGTTCTTCACCTTTTAGGCCTATGAGCGTTTTTTGGCTTAAAAATTTTACGGGGTAGAATTTTGGCGTTTAGATTTTTGGGTTTTGGGCATTTAATGGTTTAAAACTGTTTATCTGGGACGGACCCCGGGAAAAGGGTTTTTAAATTCCCCAGGGTTTGGGAAAAAAAAAAAAAAAAAAAAAAAAAAAAAAAAAAAAAAAAAAAAAAAAAAAAAAAAATGATAAGAAATCTTTTCCCAAATTTAAAAACACCTTTAAAATAAAAAAATTTGATGGGAAACTTAAGGAGTTTTGCTCTCGCGAAGTTTTTCGGGGCTCGACGATGTTTTTCCCTTTTGGTTTATTTTGCCCACTTTGAGCCCTATTTTTGCCCCAAATTCCCCTTTACCAGTCGCAAAAATAAAATAAAAAAATTTCCCCTTTAAGAATTTTCTACTTAAAATTTTTTTTTATCCCCCCCGGCCGAAAAACCCCCCCAATTTTCCCCAAAAAAAAAAATTTTTTTTTCACCCCTCATTTCCCACCCAAGGCCAAGGGGTTTTCCCGAAAAAGGAAAAAACCCCCCTTTTTACCCGCATTACTTCCATTCCGTCTTCCAAAATGCCTTTCCCCTTTCCCTTTTAAATGAACCGTAAACCCCCCACCACCTTAAATTTAAAAAAAATTTTTATTTTCCCTTCCAGAAACTCAAGGTCCTGCTGGGGCCAAATTCCCCTTTTTCCCCCTTTATAAATGTTAACCCCCCCCCCACTTTTCCAAAGCCCTTTAAGTATTTTTTCCCCTTTTCTCCCATTCCCCCCTAACAAACCCGCCCCCCGGGGGAAAGCCCCCTTAATTCCCAAGAACTTGCAAACCACCCCCAAAAACTCCTTTACCCCTCCCTCCCAACCCTTTCCCCGGGCAAAACCCTTACCCCGGGTTCCCCCCTACAAATAAACCTTTTGGGGTTCATTTCTTTTTCCCTCTTTCTCCAAACTTTTTCCCACCACCTCAAAACCCTTTTCCCCTCTCAAATTTTGGGTTGCAAACCCCCTTTTATAAACCCCAAACCCCACATTCTCCAATTAAAAATTCAAACATTTTTCAACAAACCCCCATTACCTTTCCTCCTTTAACCCTTTTTTCACCATTTTTGACCCATAAAACTTTTACAATTTACTTCTAATTTTTTTCTTTTTCCCCCCCAAAAACCCAAAGTTCTTTGTCTCCCAAAAGACATCCAAAAAGGGAACTTAAAAACCCCCCCCTTAATTAAATTTTTGATTTTTCCACCCTCTTTCCCAAAAACCCATTTAAAACCCTTACAAACCCCCCTTAAAAAATTTAAACAAATTTCACCACTCATCCTTTTTCTCCCTAAATTCTATTCCCTCTTTCCTCAAACCCAACTTTTTATCCTCAAAAAAAAACCTTTTTCTCTTTCGTATTTACCCTTTTTTTCCCCCCTTTTTCAAACCCCCAAATTTCCCCCCAAAACCCCCGCAAACCCCTTTTTCCCAAATTCCCAAAAATGCCACAAAAGGACCTCCCTTTAGTTATTTTTACTTTTAACTTAGTTTCAAAACCTGCAAATTTTTTTTTTAAACCCCCTTTAAAAAAAATTTTTAAAACCCCCCTTTTGGCAACAAAATTTGTTAAAAGGAATTTCTTGGGGAAAATTTTTCCCCCTTTTTCCCCACCATCCTTTGGGAAACCCAATTTTGTAAAAAATTTAAAAAAAATTTTTATGTTTCAGTAAACACCTTTCCCACCACACCCCCCATTGGGCCCTTGCCCCCTTTTCACCTTATTCCCTTTTCCCAAATTTTAAATAAAAAAAACCTTTGCCCTTTATCAAAAATTTTTTTTTTTTTTCCCCGTGGCCCTCCCCCCGAAAGGATTTTTTATTGTTTCCCAAAAAAAAAAAATTAAAAAGGAAAAACTTCGGCAAAACCCCCCATTGGGGGATTATATGGGTTTTTTTCGGGAGCGGTGGGAATCCCGTTGAAATAAAAAAAAAAAAACCCAAACACCTTTCCCCCACACCCCCCCAAAACCCTTTCCTTTTTAAATCCTTGTTTTTTTCCATCCTTTCCCGGCTTATCAACTTTTAAAAATAACTTTCCCCAAACCCCCCAAAAAAATTACCCGGTAAATCCCAAAAGATTTTTTTTTTTTTTTTTCAACTCGGCCTCCCACCGGGCTGGGGCCAAAAAAAAGGAAAACCCAAAAAAAAAACCCTTTTTCCCCCCCTTCCCAAAACCCCTTTCCTCCCACCCCCGCCCCTTTCCCCCTGTTTTAAATGCTTTTAGAAAACCATTTGACCTTTTTTTTTTAAAGAAAAAAACAATTTCCCCCCCCGCCCTCTACAAACCCCCTTTTTTTAAATCCCCCATTTCTTTCCCAAATTTTCCAACATTTCCAATTTTTGAAAAATTTAAAACCCTTTCCCTTTGGAATCCCCCTCCAAAATTTCCCCTGCTCACACCCCCAAACAATTAAATGTTGGGACCTTTCTTTTTCATTCCCTTTCCCTTTTTCAAGTAACCCCCTTTTTTGAATCCAACCCCCTTTTTTCCCAAAACCCTCCTTTCCCCTCCTTCCCAATTCCGAACTCGCCTTTAAACCCCGCCGCTTTCCTTTCCCAAGATTTAAAATTCCTTTTCCATTCCTTCCCACCCTTTGAAACCAATTTTTTTTTCTAAATTTTACAAAAAAATCACCAACCTTTTCTTTTTCCCTTTCTTCTTTTATTTAAACTTCCCCAAAACCCTTTTCCCTAATTTTCCAACAAAATCCAATTTTCTGCAAAATTTTTTTCAACACAAATTTTTTCCCCCCCAAAGGAATCCCACCCCCCCCCCAAACCGTTTCCCCCTTTAAAAAACCCCCCAACTTAAAAATTAAAAAAAGGTTTGGTTACCCCATATTTTACTTCCTTCTTTTCCCCAAAAGTAACTTTTTTAAATCCACATAAAACCTCAAAAAAGCCCCCATCATTTTTTTCCCTTTTATAATTCAAATTTAAATTAACCCCTTTCCTTTTAAACCTTTTGGCCTTTTTAATCCCCAAAATCTAAAACCTTCCCCCCTTTATCTAAAAACCTTTTCCCCAAAATTTATTTTTCATTTTTCCTTTAATCTAAATCCCCCTTTTTCCCCCCTCCTCACCTTACCCCTTTTTTTATTTTCCAACCTTTCAAATTTTTCCTTTTTTAATCATTCCCCAAAAATTAATTTCCCTTTAATTTTTTAATTTTTTTGGTCCCTTTTCCAAAAAAGGGGGATAAAACAGCCCCGTAACCCCGGTCATTTTCCCTTTTTAATTTATTTCCCCAAAATTTTTCCCAAAACCCCTCCCCAACCCCCCCGCTTTTACTTCCCTTCCCCTTTAAAAAATTCAACCAGGTGCTTTTCCCCCTTTCAAAATTTTTCCGGGAAGTAGTCCCCCCCCCTTCTTTTTCTTTTCACACCCAAAAACCCCGACCTCCCCTAAAAACCCCTTCTTTTTTTTTTTTAAATTTAAAATTCCCCAAAATTTTCTTCAAATCTCCAATTCCCCCTTTCCCCCTCTAACAATTCCCTTTTCTGTTTTTAAATGCAAATTTTAAAATTTTTCCCCACCCTTTTTTTCCCCCAAAAAATTTTTTCCTTATTTTCAAATTTAAAAATTTTCTTACAATTCCCCCCCACTCTAAAAATTTGCTCTCCGCAATCCTACCTTTTGTTACCTTTCTTTTTATCCCTATTACCTTCCTTTTTATAAAATTTTGTTTTCCTCTATTTAATTTTTTCTTTTTTCCCCCTTTCCCCTTTTTTATTAAAATTATCCCCCCTCCCCTCCCCAACCCCTATAAAAAAAACCTTTCCCCCTTTTAAAATTCATTTTTAAAAAAAATTAAACCTCCATCAACCCCCCCCCCCTTTCCCTTTTAAAAATTTTTGCCATATTTCCCTTAATTCACCCCCCTTTTTCCCCCCCTTTATTTTAACTTTTAACCCCTTTCGGTTCCCCCCCCCCCCTTTTCCATTTTCTCTTTTCATCCTAAAAAAGATGGGTTTTTTACCCCCTTAAAAAGTCATTGGGAAATTTCCCCCCCCTTTTTTTCCCAAACAAATTTAAAATTTCCTCTTTAAAATTTCTTGGATTTTTAAAAAACCCCCTTTTTTTAAAATTTTTTATCTTTTCCCCAAAAAATTTTTTTAACTGAAAAAATCCCCCTTTAAATTTTCCCTGGCCCCAAATTTTTAAACTCCCTCCAAAATTTTTTCCCATTTTCATTAAAAATTTTAACCCCCTTCTTCCCCCAAACTTTTGTTCCTTTTCACTCCTTTCCCCAAAAATCTTCTACCTTTTCATTTCTTCTTCTCCTGCTCCCTTAAAATAAACCCCTTTTAAAAAAACCTTCCCCATAATCCCTTTTTTCTTTTATCCAACCTTTTTTTCCCTAATTACCCCCAAAATTCACTCCTTTTTTCCTTTTTTGCCCCGACCCTTTCCTTTTTTTCCCCCAAACTTTTTCCCCCCCTTCAAACCCCGGTTTTTAAAAATATTCCAACCCTCTTCATCCCCCCCCCATTCTTTTTTATCTTTGCCCCAAACCCACCTTTTCCAAATTATTTGCTTTTTCTTTTTCCCCCCTTCCCCCTTTTTAGTTTTTACAAAATTTACTCCCCATTGTTGGCATTTTTTTAATTCCTTTTTAAAAAGTGGGTTTCAAAAATATTATGCCCAAATTTTTTCCCCCCCTTATAAAACCCGAAATTTTAAAACCCCCAAAAAAAATTTTTAAAACAAAAAATTTAAAAATTAAAAAAATACTTTCTTTCCTTTTTAAAACACCGGTTTTTATTTTACCCTTACCCCAAAAGGAAATTTTTAAAAAAAATTTTTTTTTTACCCCTTTTGAATTAAAGGAAAATTTTTCTTTTCCCCCCGGGCCCCCAATTTTTTTCCTCTTAAACCCCCATTTTAAAAAATTTTTCCCCCTTCCCCTTGGGAAAAAAGGGAAAAATTTAAAACCAAAAAATTTAAAAAAGTCATTGATAAATTAAGTTACCTTAAATTCCAAATTTTTCCCCTCCCTTTCTTCTTTTCCCGGGCTTACCCCCTTAAATTTTTCATCTTTTTAACCCCTTTACTTTTAAAAATTTTACTCCCAAATCCCCTTTTTTACCTTTTACCCTTTTTTCCTCATTTTTTAAAAATTTTTCCCCAACCCCTTATTCCCCCCTTTTTAAAATCTATTTTTTAAAAACCTCCTAATTCCCCCTTTTTATTTTTTTTTTCCTCTCCACGAAAATTCCCCCCCCTTCCAAAAATTTTCCTTAAATCCAAAATAGTTTTCCCCAAATTTAAAAAATTTTTAAAAACAAATTTTCCAAATTTTTCCCCAAAAAAAGCCCAATTTCCAAAACTTCCCAAAAAAATTTGACAAAATTTTCCTTTTAAAATTTTTTTTTAGTTACTTTCCCGGAAAGGGGTTTCTTTCCTTTTTTTTCCCGGGTTTTTTATTTTAAAAAAAAATTTTGGGGGAAAATTTTTTTATTCCTTTCCCCTGGATTTTGAAAGGAAAAATTTTAAGGAAAAAAGGAAAAATTAAAATAAAATTCAAAGGAAAACCAAAATGAGTTTTTTTTTTAAAATTTAAAATTTTTGTCTCTTTTATTTTTAAATGTCCCTTTGGTCGAAAAAACAAACTTCCTGTAAATTTTTCCAATTAAAAAATGAGACCAGGAAAAAAATCCCCCTAAAATTTTTGCAAAATTCATCCCTTTGCCTTTTTTAAAAAAAAACAGATTTTTTTTCCAAATTTTGGAAAAGTTTTCCCCATTTTTTTTTATCAACCCAACCCCTCCAAAAATAACCCCCCCTTCTTTCATTTTTTTTACCCCCAACTTTTTCCCCTGTTTAATTTAAAATTTTACTAACGGGCCCAACCCGGGGAACCTTTCCCCACCCAAACCCCCAAAGGGTCTTTTTAAAAACTTCCCGGGGTTGTTCCTTTCCATTTATAAATGTGTCAAAAAACTGCAAAAAAATTTTTCTATTTTCCTTTTTTAAAAAGAATTTAATTTTTTTTTCCCAAATGGGCCCGGGGAAAAAACAAAGACCCCCCCTTAACGGGACTAAAATAAAAAATTTCCCGGTTATTTAGTACGGTCACGGTTTGCCCCTTTAAATTCTTTTGTTTCCCCTTTGGAAAATTTTTTTTTCCCCAAGGAAAAAAAAAAGGAAAAATGGGAAGGGCCAAGGAAAAGGAAAAAAATTTTTAAAAAATTAATTTTCATTTTGAACCGAAATTTGACACCATTGATTAAAATTTTACAAATGATTTTATTAAAATTTTGAAAAAATTTTCAAAAAATTTAAATTTCTGTAAATCTAGGCTCTTTCCAAAAAAGGTTCCCTTTTTTGTGGGAAAAAAATTTCAAATTTCTTTATGCCCAAAACAAAAATGTTACCCGGGTAAAAAATTTTAACAAAATAGTATTCCGAAAAATAAGTGCAAAGTCCTTTTTTTTTAAAACAAAAACCCGGGGGTTTTTTTTCTTCCCCAATTATTCCCTTGGCCCCGCTTAAAATTTTTTTTTTATACAAAAAACCAACCCAAAATACAAAAAGAAATTTTTTTAAAATGAATAAAGCTTTCCTTTTATTTTAAATTTTTTTTGGGACCTAAATGTGTACTTTTTACCACCCAAAATTTGGGAAAAAAAGGGGTAAGCCAAAAATATAAATAAAGGCCCCCCTGAAAGGGCCAAAAAGATTCTCCCCCCGAGAAGATGGGTCTTCCCCCCCTTTACCTGTTTTGAAAAAAACCAAAAAACTTGGGAAAAATTAAAAAATCCCTGAAACAATTCAGTCAAATTTTCCCCAACCCAAAAAAAGGTTTTAAAAATTTTTTTTTTTGGTTTTCTCCATTCAATTTTCAACCCCCCGGGAGGAGCCGGGTTTTTTTTTAATTAATTTTTTTCCAAAACTCCCATGCCAAAAAACCCCCCTTTTTTCAAATCCACCCCAAAAAAAACCAACCCCAAAAATATTATTCCATTTAATTAAGTAAAAAGTCGGAAAACGGGGGCTTTTGTGAAAAAGTTATTTCCGAGATTTTGGGCCTGGAGGGGGCCCCGGCCCGTCTCAAAAAAAAAAAATCGCGTTTGTTTGGGGGTATTTTTAGAAAAAACGGGTGTTCAGTGCAGTTATCCTTTTCAACAAACCGTTTCTATCTTTGAAGCCCAAGTCATACACAAAATTTTGGGGGGGTAACATTTTATACCCAATATTACTGGTGGATTTTGCATATTATGGCCTTTTTTATTTGTCTAGAGTTAAACAGTTTGATTATTTAAGTTTTTTTTTTTATATATTTTAGATAAATTCTGATAGAAAAATAAGCGTAAGTTGAATATAAGCTGATGAAGCTAATTAAGTGATTTCCCGGGACTCTTGGAGCGAGCGATCCCACATGGTGCCGGTTGGCTCTAAGTCTAGGGAAAAGCTCCGCCATTTTTTATGATCCCAAATAGCGTTTTATATTAGAAAGAATAAGAAAGAAAAAGCGAAAAAAAACAAGGAAAAAATTCCCAAAAAAATTAGGGGCCCGTGAGCAAAAAACGCGCTCCCCATATAGCCGCCCCTTACCTGATTAAATGACTATAATTTCTTGTAGAAACTGTAAAACATTGTTTTTGTACCATTGTGTTGTCAAAGATTTTTAAGTATTTTTCTGTATGAATAATCAATTTCCCCAATTTTTTTATTTTTTTTGGGGAGGTGGAATAAGTCGAAAATAGTGCCCCTTTAAGGGGTTTAAAGTTGGGCAAACCAAACTACAAAATTTTCCATACCAATGAAACTGATACTTTGCCCGCTTCTAGTACTTACTTATTTTAATGTTGACAAGTTTAAAATTGGAAAGCCCCCAAAATTGTAACCAACAACAAGGAACCAGTTGTGGTATAAATGAAAAGGGCGTGACAGATACCAGGGTCCAGAGTCTCAAATAGGAATTGTCATTGGACCAATTAAAACTGAAATGTCCTCCATAACTCATGCCTCTGGGGAAAACATTCAAAAATGAAAATTTGCACCCCTACCTATACAAAATTTCAATAATAAAAAGGGTTTTCCCTTTCCCCCTTGGTACACTTAACTGGAGGCGCCTTACATCAACCATTCAGAGGTCATTACATCCAAAAGGCTAACAAGTGCCCAAAATGTGAGGAATAATTACATTTGCTCATTTACCATTCAAAAAAAATGAAGAAAAAAGTGCAATATATACTAACTCAAATGGTTTCCCTAAGACTTATGTCCCAAAATTTGGGGATAAAAAAACAATTGTCCAAATACTAGGGAAGTTGTCCCTTTCTGCCCACAGGTACAAAAAGGTCATTTTTACAAAATTTCATACTCTTTAAATGCGTAAAATTAAAAAAATTTTTCTTTAGCCCGTAAACGGGGCCAAGCAGATCTAGTTTAATGTGTAGTGCTACAAAATAGATCTACGTTTTTTTTTTTTAAATATTTTCAATAACAAAAAAAAAAAAAAGTAGATCAAAGTTTTTTACACATTTTAAATGTAAAAACAAAAGATTACTTTTTTTACATACATTAAAAGTTAAAAAACTATAAACGTTGGGCCTTTTTAGGGTTTTAAAGAAAAATGCCTTATTGTCTTACAAATATAATTTATACTATATTACTACAATCAAGATTTGTTTAGGTTGAAAGGGTTTTTAAAAACTTTGTCTAAATTTTTTTGTTTGCAAGTTTTGTATACTGACCCTTTCATGTTTGGGAAACCCCAAATTAGAAATGCTAACAAAACTGGCATTTAAAAAAAAAATTCTTTTGAAATAGCAGAGAATCTCTTTTGAATGAATGATATAAAGAAATACAAAATTTGATGAAAAATGTATGGAATTACCAGGTGCAAAGTTAAAGGTCTGGGGACAATTTGAGTATTATGCAATTTCACCCACTTGGGTTTACTTTGTCAGCCAATTCCATGGTTCAATTTGACCAAATTTTATTTTTTGCTAGGGCTAGGGGCCAATTAAAATGCTCACACCTTTATGAGAGAGCTTTAGCCCAGTGACCTTGGTGTCAGTGACAGATCTGCATACAAAACAGTGCAGATTTATGTCTGGCAGCACCAATCTGTATAATAAAAAGGGTGTCAATAATTTTTTTAATTTAAAAGTCTTGAAAGATTTTATCGAGTGCATAACAGTTTTTTTTTTGTTTAGATTTGGGGTTTATACTGTTTTTTTAAATTGGTTTAAGCAAACTTTTCAGAAATCAATTTTTTAATATTTTTCAGTAGCATTTTGTATAAAATACATGAGACCACCAATGTTCATCGTTTTTATGAAAATACTGTAACCTCCTCCCACCTTCTCGTTTCATAACATTCTTTTTTGCTTTTAACTTGGAAAATAAATTTTACCCCCAAGTAGTTATGCTATTTTTGGTTATTACACAATAAATAACCTGAACAATACTAAATTAAAAAACAAGATTAAAGACTGTATTTAAACCACTTGGCCATGGTGGGGTGGCAATTTTCCCATTTGAATGATGCGACTCCCCTTGCTTGTGGGTCAGGGCCACCCCCTAATTAAACTCCCTGGAAAATTCTTGAAGAACCTTGTGCCTGTTTATCAAAATATTATCAAATTTAATCACTTACATCTAATTACAGGGGTTTAGAGAAAACCATAATTTTTTTTAACCGTCACCCTTTTTCCCCAACGAGGCAGGGTAAAACCAAAAGAAAGAAAATTACTTTCTCATCATTCAACACTTTCACCATATCATACTTCATGTTTTGCAGAGGCACTCAATATGACAGTTTGATTTCCTCCAAACTCCCATACCCCAAACCCCCCTTTTAAAAGTGCAGGCATTGATTTCCCATTTCCAGGACTAAAATCTGGCTAACTGTTTCACTGAATCCCCTTTACAAAAATTAAAACCCCCCACCAAACCAAAAAGCTGTCAGGGCCCCAAAAACCCTTTATTTCCATTCATCCCATCTACACACTTGTTGGAAGTCAAACCCTTTTCCCCCAAACCTATTTTTCCCCCTCCCTCCAAACTTCTGAGGATGACCCCACAGATTTATACGCTTCCAAGATCCTGCTTTTTTCCCTTCTCTCTAAATGACCAAACCACCTCAACAACCCCTCTTCAGCCCTCTAATACTTTTAGTAAAACCACACCTTCTCCTAATTTCCACACTAAATTTCTCTAATATTTACACCGACATTGCCCCTTGAGGGACATCTTTAGGCATTTCAACTAAGCTTACACCCACGTTAAAAGTTTTGGTACCACTTTACATATCATTCCCCTTTTTTGCTTCCCTGGATAATGTTTTTTGTCTCCACACACCTAACACACCATCACTTTTTTTCCTTTATAATTTTTATGGTTAAATTTTATCCCTTTAAAACCCCCTCCCCTGACAAGTCAACTCCCCCAAAAACAGTATCAGAAAACATTCCTTTTTCCCAATCCCTCTCTTTAATGTGTTCCAATCTTTATCTAAATCATTTATACCCCCATCACCTTATTTTTTTTGTTCCTTTCCTTTTTTACCCCTTTTTTACCCTCCCGAAACCTCCTAACCTTGTAACTTTCTTTAGATCTAACAAAAGTCAGTATCATCAGAAAAAAAATAACTGTCAATCCCCTTTTGTATTTGAGTCCCCCTAATTTTTAAACCCCCTCCCCCCCCCACCCTACATTTATTCTTTTACAACCCCCCTAAATATATTAAACAACCCTGGTGAATTACACATCCCCGCTAAAATCTATTTTACGGGGGGGTAATCTCTCTCTCCCTAGGCACCCTAACCTGAGCTCCTTCCTCTAAAAACTATTACAGCTTTTAGTAACTTACTCCCTATTCCATAAATTGCAACATTGCCACATTGCTTCCCATCCACTCTATCAATCCTTTTTCTAATCCATAAATGAAATGAAAATTTCCCCTTACTTTTTAAAATATTTTTTGCTATATTTTTCAAAGAAAACCCCCTTGATCTCACATTCCCTACCCCCCTCTAAAGCCCCCTTTGCCATCTGCAATCCTGATCTCTGTCTTACTTCAAATTTCTTTCAATAATAACCTACCAACACTTTACCTGGTAACCAGAAAACTTTTTTCCCTATAAATTTTTTAAAAACTCTTTGACCCCCTTTTTCTTTAAAAATAAAGGAAATACATGCACTGTCAATCCGAGGGCCCTTCCCCCCCCTTCTACTTTATTAAAAAAAAAACCAACCATCCAACATTATTTTCCCCCGCTTTTTAAAATTTCTGTCATGATCTTTTCAGTTCCAGCTGCTTCTACCCCCTTTTATTTATGTAAGCCCCATCACCATTCCCCACACTTGCTCCCGCTCTTTTTTCATTCCTAAAAATGGGATACCCCCTGCCAGTGCATGAAACTACTGCCTCCCTTTCTTTATCAACATTTAAAAGTTCCTAAAAACTATTCCTGCCATCTACCCAAAACCTCCATCTCCCAAAAACTAACCCCCCCACTCTGTTTTTTAACTGCAAAACCTTTGTTCCCCAAGGATTTTTTAACTGTTTATCTCACTCCAAAAAATTTTTTTATACTTTTGAAAATTTTCTTTAAAAAGTCCTCTCCCATTCTATCATTTGCTCTCTTTAACCCCCTTCTTTTACTTCCATATACTCTGCCTTTTTTAATCCTTCTGCTTTGTTAACGTCCATAAGCTACCTATTGCCTTTTATTGCACCCCCTTTACCCTCATCACCCCCCAAAAACACCCTCTTTCCCCTGACCCCCCCCCTCATACAGCAACAAACTTCTGCCCCACATTCAAATTTTGGCATTTTTAAACTTTCCATCCCTTTTCAACCCCCCCCCATTACCCATACTTGCCATCCCCCCTTTTTGTCAATAGTTGCTTATATCCCCCCTACCTTCCCCTTTCCCTTATTTTGCAAACTTTTCCCCTCTCTTTTAACTTGCTGTTGCCATTTTCCCTTTTGTCCCATTACCCTACTTAACTGTAGCTACAACTAAAAATTGATCTAAATTCCGTTCCCCCTTAAAAACATGTACACCTAAACCTCCCCATAACCCTTTTTATCCACCAATAGTTTAAATTTAATTTAAATTTAACACAAAAAAAAAATTTTTAATAAAAATTTACATGGAATCAGACGGGAGGGGGGGGGTATGGAAAAAGTGAATGTTTCAGATATTTTGGAGTAGAAGTCAGCAGACGGGTTTGTGGTAACCACGAAGTGAGAAGGAAAAATGTGGGTGGGCATTGGGTACTGGGAGGCAAAGAACTTCCTTATAGAGGGAAAGAAGGAATGTTGGATATGTGTTGCCAAAAACTCTTTCATTGGGTGGAAGCATGGGTCAAATGCGCAGAAAAGGGGAAGGATGGAGGGGAGTGGGAGTTGTGTCTAAGGGGATGTCTGGTTAAATATTATGCAGAGAATTCATAGTGTGGGAAAAAAAGATGTGGTGTGGGTAATTAAGAGTATTATTCGGGGCTGAGGGGAGGGGTTATTGATGTGGTTTGGTCATTTTGAGGGGATGGGCAAAATAAGAAGCTTTGGGGGGTGTATAAACATAGCGAGGGAAAAGGGAAAGGGGGGGGGTTCATCCTAGGAAAAAGGATGGAGGGGGTAAGAAGAGCATAAAGGGGGCTGGACAAACGCAGGCTGTGTGGTTAACAGGAGCAAAACAAATCGTTTTTGGGACCCAAAACTGTTGGGTGTTTTAGCAGGTAATGTTTGTTTAAAACCCCCTTAGGGTCGCCCGGCCCTCTCGAGACGTTTTTCAGGGTCGCCAAAATTAAAAAAAAAAAAAAAAAAAAAAAAAAATTTTGAAAAAAAAGAAACTTTTCCCACATAATGAACCAAAAATAGAAATTTGATGGAAAACTTACGGAATTATGCTTCCGAATTAGCGGTTTTCAAAGAGTTTACGCCTGGTGATTTTGCCGCTTTGAGCCCATTTTCGGCCAAATTCCCGTGTACTGTTGACAAAAATATAACATTTCACTAGAACTCCCTTTTTTTTATGAATGAGTAAAAAACCCCCATTTAACGATTTCAATATCAATATGGCAGAATTTAGCAATATTGCCAAATTTTACACAAATTTCAAAAAATGCCAATTTCCAAATAGGGTCCAGAATAAACAAGAAAGACATTCCTGGCACTAAAAAAACATTTCCCCTTGTTATTAGTCACATCCCCACACCCCCCTTACATTTTTTTTGCTTTTCCCCTTTGAATTTTTATTTCACAAAAAATAGAGATTTAGTTATACAGACTACGTTTAGGTTTTGAAATATATAAAAAATTCCCGCGATCTTGGGTTTTA
>NW_026482669.1:0-26655 GCF_026875155.1 Cherax quadricarinatus
TGCATTTGAAAATTCCCCTGCCCCTACTAGAAAAGACATTCTCTCCACCCTCAGAGCAAGCCAACCTCCCTCCCTCCCTCCCCAACCCCTTCCCTGCACCTAACCCCACCCCTACCATACCTTCCACCGCTACCCCCAATGCCTGGGTTACTCCACGCACTGGTCTACCTCTCATACTCTACACACTTCAAAACATCAACACACAGACTACAATCACCTCTCCTTCTACACCTACACCACACTAGACTACAAAACTAACTGCCAACTCGCCACTGCTGCCACTCTGCGATGGTAATCTCTCAGCATTACCAATCAGACTACTCACATGTCCTTAACCTAATCTTGTCTGCTAACAATCTTCCCTCTTTAATTATCCCTCCTTCCTGCTTCTCTTCTAAGCCCCCTACAAACCTCTACCTCCTCCCTCTCTCCCACCCCCCCACTTCTACACCCACCAGCTCTCCTCCCCCCTACCCCTCTTCACTACTTCCACCCCTCCCACCAACACCCCTACTGATGCTGCTACGACAACCCCTCCCCCTACCTCCTTACCCACTTCCTCATCCCCAACCAAAGCTTCCACTTCCTCTGCATCTACCTTTGCCCACTCCTCCACCACAACCAAAACTTCATCCAGGTCCAACTCCACCTCCTCCAGACAAAATCCACTCAAACCTAAACCTGCCCCAACTTCTGACAGACAGACAAAAGAACATAAAAACAGATCCATCTCTTCCTCCCCCTCCAGGAAACTGGTCCGTAACACCTACAAACTCACATCAACTGATGGCACCACCATCACGGGCTTTAATCAAAACTCCTCCCCCGACATTAACTTTGCTATGACGAAACCATTAAATCATGTTTAAAGTGATTCAGTTCAACGTACATTCTTTACAATTAGACACCTACTGGCTGAGCTCCTTGAAGCAGAGACCAGATATTGTTTTGCTAAACAGTACCTGCCTCAAAGCCCCTCAATGTATCTGCCATTATGGTTATACTGCACTACAGTCCCCCTATGATCCCCACGATGGGGTTGCCATCCTTGTCAAATCCAACATAAAACACAAATCTCTCCCAATCCCTTTTATTCACTAACACTGTCTTGCAGTCAGAATACACACCCACCTTGGCCCCTTTATCTTTTTCACCACCTATGCTCGCCCAAACACTATTCTCAACATATACAACCTTTCCTTAGTCTTCATCTACACCAACATACCTACTAGCTGACATGAATGCCAAACACACCGCCTTTCATCACACCAGTAACAACCAACTTGGTCACCAATTACTCAACTTCACAAGCCATAAACACCTAATTCATCTCAGCCCAGACTTCAATACCTTCTACAACCACACGGGCCAAGGCAAACCAGACGTCATTCTGGCAAACCGAGCCAGCTCTCTATTTCAACACTACATGTGAAAATTTGCATGGACTGCCTCCAAGTGAGTTGCCTACCCTGACAAACTCTGTTGACACCGAGCTCTGAGGTGGGTACCTCAGCCTCACAAGTGGCTTATAGGACAGATTTTCACAAATGATTGATGTTGCAAGAAACTCGCCTGCATGCACGTATAAAGGACTAACTTACTTGGTGTTGCAGCATATATCCTGATCTTCAACTTCCCTAAGCTTAGCCTTAGCCCCTTTGGACTTCCCCTCAGAAACCACGTGCAACCGGGAGCCTTAATTCCTGCCAATTTTTCAATCTTTAATTAGTGCCCTGCCTGCACCTCAAAAAATTTTCTATACCCAAAAGGAGGGTGTGAAACCCCCTAGTTTACTATGCATCCCGGACATTTAGCTTCCGACTGAGGGAGGACACTGGTTTTATTTTACGGGCATGCATGCCAGCTGCAACCAAGGCCAAAAAGTTTAAACCCTCATTCACAATTCCCCAGATACGGGCCCAAAAGAAATCTTGAGAAAAAGGGAGGTCTTGCCCTTTCTGTTTTGGGCCTGAAGGGGTCACCCCATGGTACATCGGGGGCCCCTCTCCCAAAATTTTTCCCCAGGTCTCAAATGTGAAAAAACAGTAGGGGGCCCCATCTGCTGTTTTCGGCACGTCTTGCCCAGTTGGTTGTCTTGAAAAGGTTTCTATTTGTTTTTTTGAGGACCCGCGCCTCTTTCATTCGCTAGGGTGCCAGTTCTCCCTACCCAAATTTAACCTGGGGTTTTTACCAAACAATATGGGGCCTATTATTCCCTATGTTAAGGTCTTAGGTCTACATTATTATTATTTTACAGTTCCCTTTCAATGTTTCCTAATATTAGTTTTAAAAACCAAAAAAAACTCCCTTTACCCCTTCCCCTGGGGGGTAAATCTAAACTTAAATAGTGCTTATCAACCACCCCAAAACCCCGGGGAGAACGCTTTTTTTTTCTTGGGGGGGTTTTTAAAAGGGCCCCCCAAGCTCAGCCTTTTCCAATTACGGCTTGCTGGGACCCCTTTGTAGCCATATCTGCCCTGGGGAAAACTTTGGGGGAACCAAAAAAAATTTTCCCACATCCTCCCCCCGGGGCGGAAGGTAGGCGCTAAGTCAAATCAAGTTCCCTTCCGCGACCCCCCACGGCAGCCCCTGGCATGAGTGCCACCCGGCCACTCTCTTTCGACCCAGACCCCGGGGTCTAACTTAAACCGCCGTTTCCCTGGGGGGACCTCTGGGGGGGAAAAAACTTTTTGGGTTCCCCGGTTGGTCTTACCCCCTTTTCCCTTTTTAACTCTAACGCCCCTTTCGTATGTCTAGCCTTAAATGAGTGGTCCATACTTTCCCCCCCAGTGGCCCACAGGCCTTGTACCCTTTTCCCCCCATTTGTTACGGGGTTTTCCCTAGATTTAATGGCAATCTATCTCCCCTTTATTTTTACCCTTTTAAAAGTTTTTTTTCCCAAGGTGGCCTAGTTTCGTCACTCCCTTTACCTGGTTCAGCTTCCCGGGGGGTTTCAAAAGTGTATATGGTATTCATTTCACTACCCCTCCAGCTATCATGGGGACAGCTTCCCCTTTCTATCTGGGTGGTGGGGAAATTTTGGGGGAAAACCCCTCCACCTACTTTTGTACCCTTTCGGGGGATCTGTTTAAAAAAATTTCCCTTCCTTAAAACGTCCGTCGTGGGGGACAGGAAGTCTTCTATATGATTGGCTCCCACCAGGTACCTAATTTCTGACGGGTGTCAGGGGAAATTTTCCCGGGGTCTGCCAGCTTCACGTAAAGGGGCTTTCAATCGCTTAGCTCCCTGCAGCAAGCCTCCCGCGAAATTTTGGCCCGGGGTTTAATGTTTTCTACCCCCACCAAGGGTTTTGTAAATTTGCCCCTTTTTCCGTTTGTAAAACCTAATTTGACTGTGACATCCCCCAACATCATAAGATTTGGGGGGAACCTGGACTTATAGCCCCCCCAAACATCATAAAAAATTTTTTTTGTGGCCTTCAATTTTAAATTTTTAAAAAAAACCCAACTTCTTTGTTTTTAAAAAGGAAAATTGTGCCCCTTTGGGTTTCAAAAAAAAATCAGGTTGTTTGGCCCTGTGCCCACCCCAAACCCTTTCGCCAAAACTGTGGGGAGGGAAAAGCACCCCCCATGATTCCCCACTCGGTTTAAAGAGACTTCACTCGCCAAAATCACGCTAGAGCACCATTTCGGGCCCGGGAAAATCACTTTTTTAAAATCACTGGAGATACCCCTATTTGTTTGGGGGTTTCCCTTTAAAAATTATTGGGACTTAGTGCAGTATGGTGTTTAACCTTTGCAACAGACTGGGAACACTCACTGAGTTTGGGTGAAAAGTCTCTCGAAAAAAGTGTTCCCCACACCCTTTTAAGCAGGTCTCAACTCCTTTTAGTCTCTTTTGGGCCTACTGTAAAGTGTTATAAAACTCCGACCCAACTCGTGCTGGGCCTTTGTTCCCCCCTTTCGGGAACAGGGAAATATTCTGGCTTAAAGTGCCCCCTGGGGTTCTGTTTAAAGAGGTTTTAAACCTTAGACATTTCTTTACCATAGTACACCCCAACTTTTAGTCTTTTACGAGCTTTGGGATGACTTCGAGATCTTTTGAGAATTTTCTGGGTTTTTATGTGGCGATGGTGGGGGGCCCTTTTCTCCACCCTTTTCTCAAATGAAAAACGAGACCCCCAAAACCCCTCAACAATTGTTTTATCGTGAACCTATTGGGCCTTTATTTTAAGTGTAACTCATTGCACTGTGTGTAGCCATTTTCCCTCTGAATCAACCTGGTTTAAGGAAACCCATTCTAAATAATCCCCCTCATGCAAATCTCTAAAAATAACTGTTTGTCAAGCCCCAAAATTTTCCCAATAGGGAAAATTCTCTAGGCTTTGACGGTCTGTCTGTCGGCAAGCCTCTAGTCCAAAAACCCGGATAAAGTATGGCCACTTTTATCTTTTCCCGTGTTCCCAAAACATGTCTTCAAATTTGGTCTTTGGCATGTTGGAATTAGTGTCAGAAATCTGGTAGTCCCCGAAAATTACTGAAATTTGAGGGCCCATCGGGACAAATCGCCCCGTAATCAATCTGGGTTTTAAAATGACCCCAAAAAAGAAATGTACTCATTTTGGGGGTTTCCCGTCAAATTTTCGGTTAAATTCAACTGGGGAAACCCTTTGGGCAACTATTACAGGTGTGTGGCTGTTTGGGGGAAACCTACGGTGTTCGACACCCCCCCTTGGGAATATAGCCTTTAATGTATTTAATTATTTTTTGAAACGTTTTTCTTTCCTCCTGATGACAATTTTACATAAACCTTAGGTAAATTTTCGTCCAGGCCTGTTTAAAGGACAAACCCGGGGATTCATTTCCCCCAATGCCTGTAGTTTTCTTTATGCTGAAAAATGCTTGTTATAGGCTTCCATTTTCCCCCCAAACTCTTAAAGCAGTTTTGGGCAAATCTCGCAGTCTTCGTTACTGCGTTGGAAAGTACCCTTGCACCTGTTACGGTTTCTGTTCAGATGCCCTTTGTATCCCGCTACTAAATCTTTTTAATTTTGCTAACACTGAACCGGGACTCTCCAAAAACTCCCATTTTGCCTTTGTCGAGTTTAATAAAGGGTTTTGACACAAATTTGTATTTTACCCGGGTTTCCACCCCCACGAAACGTAAGGGTGTTAGGTTTAAGAAGAAGGGATCTCAAGGTTTCCCTCAACAAGTTAAAAACAATTCCCTTTTTTATATTGACTCTATATAAATAAAAAATTTTCACTGTTAGCTCTCAAACCCCAAAGTTTTAACCTAGCACTTTCCTCCCAAAAATGCCAGCAAAAAATTACAGGATTTTTAACCTAGTCCCCAATACAACCCAAAAAATCCCACTTTAACATGAATCAAAGACAATGAAAATCACACAAAAAAAAAGGTGCAGAAATTAAAAAATTAAAATCCCCTTAATTGGGCCCAAAAAAATTAAACTTTTAAAATTTATAAAACAGAAAAATGAATAATGTATGAAAACAGTTTGGGTTTGCTTATCATTTCTAGCGTGGGATGGTTGGATGGGGTTTTAAATCCTAACCAAAATAGGGGTTGTTTTGGGTTAATTTAACCGGCTCTAAAAAACCCCCTATAAAAAATAACTGGGTTAAATCTGCCCCCTAGAAAACTTAACTTTTGGGTAAAAAATTGCACAACCCTGGGCCTAATGTGGTTTACTTTGAAAAATCCACTGTAAGTAATCCCCCAAAAAGTTCCTACTTGGATTACTTGAAATCACTGAAAAATAATTAAATTCACAGGCTTCTCTCCCCTCCCTGGCCTCCTGAAAATTTGACTGAAAAATAAAAACCCCCCTTGTTATATCAGCTTGGCCTAGCTCTGTGTAATTTCGGGGCCTGGGTGTGTTTAACTTAACCTAACCTCTTTTTAAACTGGTTCCAAAACTGTGGGCCTAGTATGTTTAGTTTAACCCTAGCTATTCCACACCCAGTTCGAGGCCCACTTTTGGAAAAATTTGGGGGGAAACTGCCCCCAAAAGTGGTTGCCTACCCTGGAAAAACTCGGGTTGAAAACCAAAACTCTGAGGGGGGTTTAACCTCGGGCCTCACAAGTGGCTTATGGGGAAGTTTTCACAAATGATTGATGTTGAAAGAAACTCGCCGGGCATGCACGTAAAAAAGGAATTAACTTTTTGGTGCTGCAGCATATTTTGATCTTCAATTTTCCAAAGCTTAGCCTAAGCCCTTTGACTTCCCCTCAAAAACCCACGTGAAAACCGGGACCCTTAAATTCCTGCAATATTCAGTCTTTATTGGGAAACCCTGCCTGCACCCCCAAAAATTTCCCTTTACCCAAGAGGGTGGGTACCCCCTAGTTTAACTATGCAAAACAGGGGACACAGTTCCGACTGTTGGGGGAGAAAACTGGTATTTAAAGGGGTTTTTGCACTGCCGTGCAAAACACGGGACCAAACCCCAACCCCCCCCCTCACAATCCCCCCGGGCACTGGCCAGAAATCAAAGAGATAAAGTGGGGTTTGCCCTTACTGTATGGGCCTGACGGAAGGGTCATCTATGGTAAATCGAGGTGCCTCTACCAGATTTCCCCAGGTCCCCAAATTGGAGCCCAGGGGGGGGGGCCCCGTCTGCGTTTCACGGCACTTTCTGCCCATTTGGGTTTGTTTTGGGGCTTGAGGGGACGCTATTGGGTTTTTGGGAACCCCCCGCCTGTCTTTTTTTCAACCCAAAGGGTTTTCCCAAAGTTCTCCCTGCTAATTTAAACCCTGTGTTTCCCTACATTATGGCCTATTTTTTACCTATTTTAAAGGGTCCTTAGGTCTACATTATTATTATTACAGTTGCCTAAAATGACCCTAATATTAGTGTACTAAAGAAAAATCCCCTTACCCTTCTTGAAGGGTAAATCTATAATTTAAATAGGGGTTATCAACCAGGCCAAACTGGGGGGAGAACACTTTTTGTTTTGGGGGGGTTTTTAAGGGCCCCCAAAGCTCAGCGTTCCTTTTACGGCTTTTGCGGGGGACCCTTTGTACGCTGTATCTGCCCTGTGGAACTTTGGGGACCAAAAAATTTTCCACACAAATTTCCCCCCAACCCCCCCCGGCCCCCCCCCCCCCCCTTTTTTACAGGCTCGGGTCCCCCCATCTTTTAAATCTCCCCCAAACCCTTTTTCCTCATTCCAACCAAAAGGGCACCTAAAGTCGGTTCCGGGCCCAGGGGGGGCTGTGGCTCTTTCTTTGGGTTTTTGGTGCAGCCCCCGGGCCAACAGCCTGGTTGATCAGGTTTCGACCCACCAGGAGGCCTGGTCCCCAGCCCGGGGCCCAGGGGGGCTTTTTGGACCCCCGGAACTCTCTCCAGGTAAAATTTCCAGGTAAAACCCCTTTCCCTTTCCTACAAGAACGTAAATGGGATGTTTTTTCAAAACTAAACCAATGGGAAAAATATTAATTTTCCACCAAAAGGGACTACAACAACAAACCTATCTTGAAAATCGATACTAAAATTGGTTTCTCATCCGGGGGACACCATTACACAAAGCACCCAACATCGCAATACCAAAGAAAACTCACACCACTCGTTTTTCCTTTCAAACCGTCATCAGAAAAAGAAGACTAATTATTGCTACCAAAAACCCCCTTCCCCTCTACAACACAAAACAGTTTTTAATCGGGGGCCAAATTGATCTCACTTACCTTAGAAACAACATTTACCAGTTTTGACCAGCCACAACAATCATGGTCACAACTAAATTACAACAAGCGGGAAAAAACAGGTATTAAAAACATTTAAAAGCCTTCTGGAACTTTATCAAAAAGCAGGGGGCACAACTCCCCCCAAACAAAAATTCAAACACACCCCCCACCCACAACAACACACACATCTCAAAACCCGCGGTTTTTTCCCAACATCTTAAAAACACATCTGGGGAGAACATCTTCCACCCTCACCCACCTCACCCAAAACTTTTAAAAAACACTTTCAGAACATAAAACCCCACTGGAATACGGGCACACCACAAGAAAAAACCCACCAGATAGCCACATACATTAACTCTTTACCTCCCCCCAAAAGAACTGGGACCCTCCTTTCCCAACACAACATAAAAAACCTCCCCAGACACCTTCCTCCCAAGGCCCCGGGGTCCCCTCGGGCCTAAACTATATTATCCTAAAAACCTTCCTGACTCTTTTCATTACTCCCTACCAAACCTCCTTAATGCCTCCCTTGATTTCTGGATACTTCTCTTCCCTCTTCAAAGCGGTTTCCGGTTCCTCCTTCCAAAACCAAAAAGACCACTTTATTCAAAGGAAACTATGCCTTTTCAGCCTCCTCAAAACTTTAGGAAAACTTTGGGAAAAACTAAATAAAGATTATAAAGATTATATCCCCTGGAAAACCCTTAGAGGGACAAAGAAACCGAACTTGCACACGAAAACCCACTCACTACAAAACCCCCAAAAGATTTGGGCGGGACGATGCCCACCCCCCCAATGAAAAGGGGGTGTCACTAGAAAGGGTTAAGGGGCCCCATACAATAAGTGAAAGGGGGCCCAAAGGACTGTTTAAACTGCCCCCCAGCATACAAAAAGGGGGGGGAATTACCAAAAGCCCCCGGGCAGTCTTCAAGCGGGCACTGGAAAAGCATGAAGTCGGTTTGCCCACCCGGGGCTGTGGTCGTACGTTGGTTTGCGTGCAGCCAGCAGAAACAGCCGGGTTTTGATCGGGCTTTTGACCCAAAAGGAGGCCGGGTTTCACAGCCCGGAGCGGGGGCGTTGACCCCGGGAACTCTTCCAGGAAAAACTCCAGGTAAACCACGCCTTCGCAGATACCTGGAACACAACTTTTACTTTCTGAGGGGTCAGTTTGGCTTCAGAACACACAGAATCCACACAGGAGGGCCAAAAAACATCATTTCTCAACTACATCCACATAAACACAGAAAAAGAAACGGGGACACCCCGGGTTTCAAAAACTTTAAAAAAAGTTTTTGGGACACTTTTGGGCCCACCAAGGGCTAAAATCCCAAATCTGCACAAACTAAAAACCTGCCTCTCACTACTCGTAAACTTCTGCAACTTCCTAGAGGGCCGTAAAATGAGAATAAAAATTCCAAGGCTTTTTAACCGGGACTACTTCAAAATTAAAGGGCTGGATTTTTTTTACCCCAGGGATCGGGTTCCCCCCCCTTTTCCCCTAATTTTTACACTAACGACTTTCCCAAAACCCACCTGTATACCAAAAACTCCATCACACTACCCTATGCAGCCAAACATTACACAATTATCACTCATGCCAATTAGTTTCACTCACCCCACAAAACCCCCCCCCCAAAAATGAGGTCGACAGGACCAGCCTTTCGGGGAAAAAAAAGGGGAGGAAAAAAAAACCCAATGCAGCTAAATCCAGCTTTAAATTTTTTTAACTACAGAAAACGTGATCCTCCATTCCCTGTCAAGCTCAGAACAGCTGAAAACTCGCACTTATTCCCCATTACACAACCCCTGTCACTGTCCTTGGCTTTTAATCTTGACTCCCTTTCTACGTTTTACACGGACACATTCACCCCAAGGGGCAGCAATACCCTAGAAAGGCCCCCTGGGGCCTCTACAAGCTGAAACATGCCCTCAACGAAACCCAAATTTACACTTTTAAATTCCAAATTTACGCCCTCTGATAATTTACTCCCCTCTAGCCTCTCTCTTGCAGAAAAAAACAAACTTATTTAAAACTGCAGCGGGGTCCAGAACAAGGCGCTGCGCTGGGGTGCTTGATGTCGATGGGGGGAAACTTCGCCAAAAAGCGAGTTTCCCCTGCCCAATTAGCATCCCTGCCCCGGGAATCTTTTTTTTGGGGAAACCCCATTGAAGACAAAAAAAATTTGAGACACACATGACTAGGGGACCTCTCCCTTTGGGAGGGAAGCCCATTGCAGCCCCAAAAACCCAACACAACCTTTTCTACCCTTTTGCATGACCCTGCTCCTAACCCTATTTACAAATAATTTGGGATTCTCCGAGAGGTATTTTTCTATGACAGGTCCCATTCTTTTGACCCCGTTCCCTTAGCTTTTGGGTTAAGACTTGGCTCAGTTTTTTTACCCCTCTCTAGCTTAAAATTTGGGAAATGTCCCCCCCCCACTCACCCCAAAGAGTCCCAACAGAAGATCTGAATTTTTTTTTCTTAATATCTTTTCTCACGATCCCCTTTTCGTGCGGGGTTTAAAACCCCTGGTTCTATTTCTACGATTTAAGCCCCCCCCCTCCCCCCAGCAAAAATTTTTCGTTTTGCCCCGTCTTCCCCGCTCATCCCATTTGGGGCCTTCCCGAACTTTCGTTCGTTCTTCTGGTTAGTGTGATTTTTGTAAATGGCCCAAGTGGCCCAAAAACGTCGTCGTAAGCTTCTCTTTTTTAGGGTGGGGTTTTTTGGTATCTTTTTCCATTCAGGGTATTGTCCCCTTTTTTGTTATTTAGTTTTAAAGTAGTCTGTAACCCTTTAAAATTTTAGTCTCCCCTTTAATGCCTGGGGCAGATAGTGGCTCTGTTTGGACTGCAAACATTATTCTAATTACACATTGTAAACTACCCCCTCTACAAAAATTCAATCACATTGTAAACTTGTAAAAAACGTTAAAAAAATAAAACGTTATCGTCAGCCCTTTTCTAGTGGGTAAAAATCTTTAAAAAAAAGTATTATGAAAAAAGATTTCAAACAAAAAAAAAGGGGATATGGGAAAAAGGGCCTGGGGAAAAAATATTGAAATTTTGGAACTAAAAAGTTTTTTCCAAAAACAAAATTAAAATTTAAAAAAACAGCGAACCCCTACTCACACCCAAATGAAAAAAGACTCAAGTTTTTCTTTCCCCCCATAGGAAAAAACTAGCGAACCCAAAAAACCAAGCCAAATTTCCCCTCCCCAGACTACCCCAAGGTACCTACCCCAAATTTCACTATTCCTAGCCCAACCCCCCACTAGAAGTTCGCTTATCATCAAAACTTTAAAAAAAGGCAGGAGACATAAAAAACTTGGCCCGTTTTATGTACAAAAAAACTTCCCCAAATATTGTTTACCAATCATTGCAAAGCTCTTTAAAAAAATCCTTTTAATAAATTAACCCTTTCCCCCCAATCCTCAAATAGCGAGGGTCACTCCGAAACCCTAAAGGAGGTGACCAAAATGAACCCCTTGGGAAAAACTATAGACCAAAATCTAAAATTACCACCCGCCCCTCTAAAAAACTTTTGAAAAATTAATTTTATAGACGGAAACTGTTCCTACCTGTTTTCACACAAAATATTTTAAACCCCTTTTCAGTTTTGGGTTCCCGGAATAATAAAAAGACGAAATTTTGCTATATACATATGCTAGAAATGTTTTTACCCCCTTGAAAAGAAAGAAGTCCCCCTGGGCATTTTCATTTGATTTACGTAAAAAAAAATTTTTTGATACAGTCGCCCGAGCTTTCTGTACCCCTAAATTTTAAAGGCCCCTATTTGGGATCAGAGGCCCCTACCTAAAAAACCCTTTCCCTTTTTTTGCAGAAAGTCTTTTTTTGTACACCCAAAAGGTTTTTAAACTCTTTACCATCCCAAACAATTAGGGTCCCCGGGGGAAATGTCCTTGGACCATCCTCTTTCTCATCTACATCAATGATCTACCGAATGCCTAAAAGCTACTCAAACCCCCTATTATTTTCAGATGGAAAATACTACGTCTTTTTCCCCCCCAAAACCAAAAGGCATACTCCCAAAAAAATGTCAATGGGCCGGGAAATTTCAGAAAATATCTGCCTGGGTGATGATAATAAAACTTACCCTGAATATGATAAAACCTATTTCCCTTCATTTTGGAAACAAAACTGCAATGTTCCCCTTAAAAATTTAAAGCTAAGGATCCCCCAGTCCCCAAGTCGCAGAAAGGGAAAATTCCTAGGATTCCACCTTGCAGTAAACCCCTTTAAATTCCCCGACACACATACAACAAATCACCAAGAAAATCTTCCCAAGGGCAGTAGGATACTATCCAAAAATACGGTATAGTTCCACAATCAGCTCTCCTGGCCCTGTATCATTCCTCATATACCCCTTTTCTCCCCCTATGGGAATTTTTGCCTTTAGGATAAACAAAAATTTTAAAACAACCCAGCAAAAAAACAGCAAATCGGTATTTTAAAAAATTCCCCCCTTTCCCCCCCAGCCCTACTCCCCAAATTTTTAAGTCTAAAACTGGCCCCCACAAAGGGGAAAATCCCCTAATTTTTTCTGGGGGGCCTACTAATACACAGAACAAACACGCAAATATAAAACCCTCCCCTCAAAAATTCCACCAACCCCTTTAAAAGGACAATGACCATAAAAAGGGCACAGATCTCTTTTTTTGTACCCCCATGCTAATAAAACTGTGTAAAAAAATCTATGCACATGAAGGGGCCCCCAAAAAATTGGGAAATTTATTTCCCGAAGATTTAAAATTTTCCCCCCTCTGAAAATCAATTTAAGATTTTCAAAACCATTTAATTTAACCCCAAAATAAATGCTCCCAAAAACTCAGGGTTCCCCTACTCAATTTAAAATATTCCCCTTTTCAAAAATTTCCAAAAATTACTTTTTAACCTGATCACGAAATCGTAATGACACGATTGCAAACAAAAAACCCTACCACGGGCGGGGATAGAACCCCCGATCAGTCCCCCAAAAATCCAGGGGTCGCGACAGTTTTGTAGTTTTTAAGGGGTCTTTATCCCGGGGTTTTATCCCGCCCCTGGTTTTGGTTTTTTCTTTTGAATCTATTATCCATTTTCGACAGGAATATAAATGAAACATTGTTTCACAAAAAGCATTTTTGAATTTTATGAATATTCTTTTGGGTTTTTTTTAAAAAAGATTCACTTATAAATTTAAAAGGGTTATGTACAAATATGGATTTTTAAATTTTTTTATTTTTAACAAGTCAGTCACCAATAATGTTTTAAATCGGCCCATAATGCAGGGGCGTAACAGGTTTCTCTTTGCATTGCAACCCATTAAATTTTAAATAAAATAAACTCAATGCACTATTTGCAAAGACATAAATAAATTAAAAACACAACTAAACCCTGGATGTGGGGGTAGGATGGGTTGTTTGACAGGCTTCGCTGAACCCTTTCCCTAAAGCATTTTTATGGGGTAGTTCCCTTTAGAGATTATTGGGGATAAATTAAAGCTTTGGGCACATTTTTGTTGTGGGATGAAAAAAAAAAGAATCCATCAAGGCTTTTCCGGACCCCCCAAAACCATGTCACTTTTTTTCTCCAGGGCTACCCGAAATTTTGCCCCTCCAAAGTGACTGGCAAGAACAGCTGTATTTTTTGGGGCAAAGGGAAAAATTTTTCTCTGTATTGATCCCAATGACCCAGGCCTTTCCCCTAGTTTAAAGGGGCCTCCCCTTTAAAAAAATAAATTTTTTTGATTATAACCTTTTTATTCAAAGGAAAGTGGTTATGTATTGTTAAAAGGTTCCCAAAATTTTAATTCTCTGCATGAAATTCAAAAAAGAAAAGGGAGGGGCGTCGATAAATTGCCATATCTTCCCTGTGTTAAAAAACTAAGAAAAGCTGTTTTTTATAAGAAGGGGGGGGCCCCGCGGGTTTCAAAGGTTTTTCTTCCAAGGGAAAGGGAGTTTTCGATACCTTCACCTTTTTTCGGGGTCAAAACCCCCATTGCCCCCCCCCCCCATCCCATCATCCAAATTTTTAAGTGATTTGTAATCCCTAAAAGGGTTTTGTGTTTCGCAATGAATTTTGATTTTGGCCACGATGTTTTTTTCCCTTTTGTTTACAGAAGATTTGACGTTTTGGGGAAATGTGATGACCGTTTTGCGACCCTTAAAAGTGTAAGTAGTTCCCCAAAAACAATTTTTCCAAAAAGTACATTTAAAATGTGAAAACCCACCAAATTGTAGTAACAAAGACACAAGCTGTTATTAAAAATACCAAAGCCCGCAATAATGACAAAACGCAGTTAGTAACTTTATAAGACGAGGTGGGCGCCTGTACAGAGGGTTTTAAAAAGTCTGGATAAAGGATAAACTATCTGAATTTAAGTCTTAATTTTTCTCTTGTTTATTTTTATTAAAATATAAGAGCTTAAAGTTATGCAAAAAAATGAATGGGTTTTGAAGGGGTTCACGGGCGCCGGAAAAAACCCCTTTAATTGGGAAAAATCCCCTTAAAATTTTATAAAACCGTTTGGTTTAAAATAAATTTGTGTATTATTGCTGTTATTATTACAATTTTATGGAGGGGGAAAAGCTCGACCCATAAATCATACATGGCCCGGGGAATGGGAGGCAATCCCGGCTTGATCCCAAAGGGAAAGGGGGGTAGGATTTAGATAGCTCCTCAGGGACTCCAGTAGAAATAAATCACTTTTTTTTTTTTATATTGGATTATTTTGGGGGTTAAAATTTTCTTTGTGTTTTTGATATGTGCCCAAAACTGTTTATGGAGTTTTAATCTAACGGGCGCCCGCAGCAATAGCCCGGGGGAAACCCGACATTTACCAGAAAAAGCTTGGCCCCGGGCCCGGTGTTTGGGGAAAAAAAAATTTTAAAACCCATGAAAAGGGTTTTAAAACTTTGTTGACCCCAAAATTTTGAGTGAGCTACTCAAGTTTCCCAAAATGGCCAGTTTTTAGCAAGCCCCCTAACCCGACTGAGGGGTCCCAAAATTTAAAATGAATTTTTTTTTGAGAGAGCCACAAAATTTTTTATTAAAAACCCAAACTATCCATGTTATCCTTTACGCCCCAAAAGGAAATTTCCCCCCCCCGGCCCTTGGGTAAATGACATGCCCATGCACTTTTTGCCCCCGGGCCCCCGAAATCATGGAACTCGTGTTCTTTAAGAATGCAAGGAAAACCCCCATCCCGAGCCCTTTTTCCCTCCTAGGGGGAGGGGGCATGGAAAGGGGGTGTCCCTTAAATTTCTAAAAACAACAGACATAGCCCCATCCACAAAGGGGGGAGGAAAGCAAAAAGCAAAGAATTTCAGACAATAGCCCAACATTCCCCTATTTTAAAAATCTTTGGAAAAAGGGGCCTAAAAAAGGGGAAGATCACCCCCCATCTAGAAAAAACCCCTTTGTTACCAAAACCCCGGGAACATGGGGCGGGTTTTGAACAGGTCGCTTCCCCCGTCTGTCTCAATACTGGATCACTACGACAAGGTCCTAAAAGCACTAGAAGACAAAAAAAAATGAGATGTAAAAATATAAGACTTTTCAAAAGCCTTCGACAAAATGTGCCATGGCGTTTAATTTGCGCACAAAAAAGCGCGCTAAAAAAGGGAAAAAAGGAAAAGTTTGGCGAAAGGGGTTTTATAATTTCCTTTACTAAACCCGAACCAGAGAGGGAGGGTTTTTTTGGGGCAACAGAGTAAAGTCCGAGGGGTACCTTGTGAAAAAACTCTGTTCCCCAAGGCAAAAGTACTAGCTCCCATCTTTTTTCCTCATCCTCATATCCGACATGACAAGGATGTCCCGCCACAAACACCGTTCTTCCTTTGCAAAATGACACCCGAATCTGCGGGCAGTGTCTTTTCCAAATTTCAGAAAATGCCCAAAGGGTCCAGGCGGACATCAACCCAAATCTTTCAGTGGGCTGGAAAAAAAACAATATGAAGTTCAACGATGAGGAAAAATTTTAATTACTCAGTATGGTAAACATGGGAAATTTAAAAATTTTTTTCAGAGTACAAACAAATTCTGGCCACAAAAAAAGAGCGAAACACCAACGTCAAAGACCTGGGAGTGTTATGTCGGAGGTTCACCTTCAAGGGGCCATAAACATTGTATCCAAAGCTTTGCTGAAAAAGACAGGATGGGGAAAAAGAGGAACCTTCAAAAAATAGGGGGGCCAAGCCCCTGATGAAAACTCTTAGGTTTATTGTTCTACTTTGGTGGAAAATTGTGCACTCTAACAGCACCTTTCAAGGGAGGTGAAATTTCCCCCACCTTTGAAAATGTACAGAGAAAAATTTCACGGCCCCGCATAAAGGAAGATAAAAAAACCTCAATACTGGGAGCGCTTAGGGTTTTTAAACCTGTATTCCCCGGAACGCAGGAGGGAGGGGATACAGATTATATCACCCGGAAATCCCCAAAAGGGATAGAAACCCAACTTGCAACGGGAAAAACACTCATAGAAAGGGAAAAAAACTTGGGGAGGCGATTTCACCATCCCCCCAATGAAAAACAGGGGGTCACCCAGCACGTTAAGAGACCCAACAATAAATTTTCAGGGGCCCCAGACCCGTTAACTGCCTCCCAGAAAAATAAGGGGGGGTTTCCCAAAAGGGCCCCCGGCAGTCTTCAAATTTGGGACTGGGCAAACACCCTTTAAAATGTTCCTGATCAGCCGGGCTGTGGCTCGTACGTTGGTTTGCGTGCAGCCCCGAAAAAAAAAAGGGCCCGGTTGATCAAAGGGGCTGATCCCCCAGGAGGGCCCGGGGACAAAACCGGGCCCGCGGGGGTTGAACCCCCAAACTCTTCCAGGTAAAAAAATCCAGGTCCAGGGTTTTTTATAATAAAATAAGCGCTAAAAACCCTTTTGTGACCTAAGAATTTTTTGTAAAAAAAAATTTTTTTTCCCATGAAAATAAAAAACCTTTTAAAAAAAATTATCGGCGTGTAGGGAAACCCACCCAAAAAAGAGTTAATTTGCATTTAAAAGGGATATAAAAAGTTTGGAAAAAGGAGAATTTCTTTTTGCCGAAAAAGGGGAAAAAAAATATTAAAATTTTTTAAAAGGTTGTAGGAGACAGGGTAGAAGATATAAAAAAAAAATATTTGTTCAACAATGTTAAAAAATGGAAATGAAATCATAGATAAAGTGTCTGTCAAAATCCTTTAGAGTTTTAACAACCTCTACTATAATTTTAGGTTCAGGGCCCAATAAAAATTTCTAATGATGCTAAATTTTCCCCCATGCTAGAACTATTTATACAGCAATAGAGGAAAAAGAAGTCCCCCCTTGGGAAAATTTTATTGACTTTCGTAAAGGCTTTCGATACAGTTTACCCGACTTGCTCCACGTAAAAAAATTTTACCCCTATGGGGATAAGAGGGGACTCCTCAAATCCCCAAGTCATACTCGCAACAGAAGGGCCAAAATGTGTACACAAAAGGGGCAAAAATCTTCCACACAGCCAATTTTCAGTTGGTGCCCACAGGGAGTGTCCTTGGCCCTTCCCTTTTCTTTCTCATATACCCTAAATGACTACCAAATGCATTTGCAAAAATACTCAAACCCACACTATTTGCAGATGGGCACTAAAATACGTTCTCTCACCGAGCCCAGTCACGCTAGCCAATTTCTGTAAAATTTCCCAATTAAGAAAAAATCAACCTGGATGAGGGGCCAACAAACCCTTTCTCTTTAAAAATTGGGCCCAAAAAATTTTACAGTCAGTTTGGGAAAAGAGGTGCAAATGTCTCTTAACATAATGATAAATGGATTACCTATCACAAACTCACAGGGGAAAAATTTCCCAGGAAACCACCTTGTTTAAAAGACTCCCAAAATTTAAAAAAATATACAAAAAAATTTCCAAAAAAAAATTCCAAGACCGTAGGCCTTTCTATGAAGATACGGGGTTTTCTTTTGTTCCACAGTCAGCCCTCCTGGCCCTATTCATCACTTATTTTTCCCCTATCTCACCCATGGAATTTGTACTGGGGGCCCCCAACAACAATAAACCATCTCAGACCCTTTAAACACCCCAAAAAAAAGGCTGCAGTCAGAAAGATAACAAATTCCCATACAGACAGGGAACCCCCACCCAAAAATTCAAAAACCCCAAAACCTACTACAAAAAAACATCCCATACTTATTCTGCACCTACTACATTACTAGAACTTAACTCTGACATAAAAAACCCCCCCTCAAACATCTCCTTACCAACCTCAACAAAAACACCAAGACCATAACACAAGGCAAAAGTCATTCTTTGATGTTTCCCCGTGTCCCCCCTCCGCTATGCAAAAAAATCAATGCACATAAAAGGCCCCTTTAAAATTTTGGAATTCATTACCTTGAATATAAAAGAAACACTGTTTTTTAAAATTTAAGGGCTTTTCAAAAAACACTTTCCCCACCCAAACTAAATAAATACTGATAATTGTATCTATAAAAATTGTATCCATATATGTTCTTATTGTATCTCATAAATGCAACCCGTACCCCAAACAAGCTTTGGGGAAAATTTAACTTCTTTTTCCTAAAGAATACTCCATTCTATGATTACCAGCAAAAATTAAATAAATGGGAAAATGGGGGCCTGGGGGATTTTAACTTAAGGCAATAAAATGGAGGAATAAGGGAAATAATATTTTTGCAATAACAACACCAGGAGGGAGTCTGTGAAAACTCACACTCCACGAGCTTTTTTTAAAACTCTGCCCCAAAATTCAATTTAAACCAGCAAATAATTTGAAAACCTTAAATAGACTGGAGGAAAACACTGACCTCATCTTCATAACAAATTTATGAAAAACTGATAAGAAATTTCACCATAAACAAAAAAAATAACTCAGATCACAACATAATTGGGGGTTTTAGACATGTTTGCGTGGGCCCCAGACCGACATAATGAGACTAGTCACGGGGGAGCATTCACCCAAAATTTAACTTCAATAACAAAAAATAAAAAATGGGGGCCAAGTAAACCAAGTCCAACCCATATAAGCTGGGGGAAAATTTTACTAAGGAACAAAAGACCCCAACGTTTTGCCTAGAACAGATTAACTTGGTGGGCACTTTGATGTATGAAAAAGGCTTTTTCCCCCAAGAAAAAAAGGGGAGTAGATGGGAAAAAAGAAAAGAGACAGGCCTTTTCCCCTTTTCAGGGGGACGGAAAAAAAATAAAAAGAGCGGCCAAAAAAGGTCAATATATCTGAAAAAGCGTAGGGAGACATTTGGGCAGAGAAATAGGGCCCCGCCCTCGAACTTAAACAAAAAAATTTCCCTTTTGGAGTCAGGTTTGCGGGAAGAACTAAAAGCCATAAAAGAAATCGAAAAAAACCCCCCAAAATATTTCTTCTCCCATGCCAAATCAAAAAGGAAAAAAAAAGGGCCCGTATTGGGCCCCTACTTAAAAAAGATGGGTCCCCACACGGGTGACAGCAAGGAATTTATTTAGTACTAAGTCCCAATATGGGCTCAGTTTTTTGCAAGCCGTAACCCGACTGAGGTCGAAGATCAAAAAAGAAATTTTTTATGAAGAGAGCCAAAAAAATTTTATTAACACAAGCCTATCCCATGTTACCCTGCGCCAAATGACTTCGAACAGGGGGAATAAATGACATGCCCCTGCACTCTGCCCCCGGGGCCCGGGAAAATCATGGAACTCTGTGGGTTTATCAAGAACTGCAAGAAACCCCCATCACGAGCCTTTTCCATCCCAGGAGAGGGAGCTGGGACACGGGGGTCGTCCCAAGTTACTAAAAAAAAAAAAGACAAAAGCCCCACTCCACAAAGGGGGCAGTAAAGCAACAGCAAAGAACTACAGACCAATAGCACTAACATACCATATCATAAAAATCTTTGAAAGGGTCCTAAAAGCAAGATCACCACCCATCTAGAAAACCCATCAGTTACACAACCCAGGGCAACATAGGTTTAGAACAGGTCGCTCCTGTCTGTCTCAACTATTGGATCACTACGACAAGGTCCTAATGCACTAGAAGACAAAAAGAATGCAGATGTAATATATACAGACTTTGCAAAAGCCTTCGACAAGTGTGACCATGGCGTAATAGCGCACAAAATGCGTGCTAAAGGAATAACAGGAAAAGTCGGTCGATGATCTATAATTTCCTCACTAACAGAACACAGAGAGTAGTCGTCAACAGAGTAAAGTCCGAGGCAGCTACGGTGAAAAGCTCTGTTCCACAAGGCACAGTACTCGCTCCCATCTTGTTCCTCATCCTCATATCCGACATAGATAGGATGTCAGCCACAGCACCGTGTCTTCCTTTGCAGATGACACCCGAATCTGCATGACAGTGTCTTCCATTGCAGACACTGCAAGGCTCCAGGCGGACATCAACCAAATCTTTCAGTGGCTGCAGAAAACAATATGAAGTTCAACGATGAGAAATTTCAATTACTCAGATATGGTAAACATGAGGAAATTAAATCTTCATCAGAGTACAAAACAAATTCTGGCCACAAAATAGAGCGAAACACCAACGTCAAAGACCTGGGAGTGATTATGTCGGAGGATCTCACCTTCAAGGACCATAACATTGTATCATCGCATCTGCTAGAAAAATGTCAGGATGGATAATGAGAACCTTCAAAACTAGGGAGGCCAAGCCCATGATGACACTCTTCAGGTCACTTGTTCTATCTAGGCTGGAATATTGCTGCACACTAACAGCACCTTTCAAGGCAGGTGAAATTGCCGACCTAGAAAATGTACAGAGAACTTTCACGGCGCGCATAACGGAGAATAAAACACCTCAATTACTGGGAGCGCTTGAGGTTCCTAAACCTGTATTCCCTGGAACGCAGGAGGGAGAGATACATGATTATATACACCTGGAAAAATCCTAGAGGGACTAGTACCGAACTTGCACACGAAAATCACTCACTACGAAAGCAAAAGACTTGGCAGACGATGCACCATCCCCCCAATGAAAAGCAGGGGTGTCACTAGCACGTTAAGAGACCATACAATAAGTGTCGGGGGCCCGAGACTGTTCAACTGCCTCCAGCACCCCATAAGGGGGATTACCAACAGACCCTGGCAGTCTTCAAGTGGTACTGGACAAGCACCTAAAGTCAGTTCCTGATCAGAGGCTGTGGCTCGTACGTTGGTTTGCGTGCAGCCAGCAGCAACAGCCTGGTTGATCGGGCCCGCTGATCCACCAGGAGGCCTGGTCACGGGACCGGGCCGCGGGGCGTTGACCCCCGGAACTCTCTCCAGGTAAACTCCAGGAAGGCGGCTTATGATTGTGTAGAGAGAGAGACATTAGGGGATGATTATGAGGGGATGGGTTTCGGGAGGAAATTGTCCCAGTGGGCGAAACTTTATATAGAGGTGCAGAAATACGAGTGCAAATAAATGGAAGGTGGGGAAGATGGTAGTATGGGTAGGGGGTGAGGCAGGGATGCCCCATGTCTCAGATCCTATTTGCATGTCTGCAAGACCCATTATTAGGATGATAAATGTAGGAGTAAGTGAGGGGGGGGGTAAGACTTAGGGGTGCTACGGGTATAGTTTGGTTATGTGGATGACACGACGGTTTAGTGGGGGGAGAGGAGGGGTTAAAGAATGTAATTTAGAATTGTTGAAATATTTAGTGGAGCAACAGGTATGAGTGTTAATAGTGAAAAGTCAAAATTTTACTGGAGGTGGGGTATGGGTGGGAGGGGAACTGGGAAAAAAGTATGGATGGCAGGTAGTAGAGCAGAAAAAAAATTTGTGGAGTATTGTACAGAGGGGCAGCGCAGGGGGCTAGAAGAGGCAAATTCTAAAAGGGTAGTGCAAAGGGGTTGCTTAGGTTAGGGGGAATAAGACGAGTGGTTTGACTATACAACAGAGAGTCATTGTAGAATACATCATTTATCCTAAATTGTGGCACGTGGCTGTGGGTGTACCCATTGATGGCGAAAGACGGGGGCAAGTGCAAAGGAAAGTTCTGAATTTTATATGGGGATATGGTGTCATTGGCTGAGGCAGACGGTTGTAATGACACCACTGGCAAAGAGGGGTTTAGGTTTAATTCCTTTGGGTAGCAGACCGAAGAGCATGTACGTGAAGCATTGTTATCTGAGATTGGGTGGGAACATGGTGTCAGAGTGAGGGATGTGATGGAGATGGAGGGGGTGGTGGGGGGGTGGGGACTTAGAGGAGTGTATGAGTATGTTGAGATACTTATTACAAGTAAAAAAATCCGGAAAAGTAACGGCGTGTGTTTTTGGGAGGTTGGTAAGGTGTCAAGAGGTGTTGGAAGGGGAGACTGTTTTTCCATTATATAATTGGACACGAATCTGGGGAGATTTCAGTAAGTTACGGGTGAAGTCAAGGGTGAGGGAAACTATGTATAGGTTTTTACAGGGGATTTCCCCAACTAAAGTACGACTGTATCAGATGGGAATTTTGCAGTCTCAATGTTGTGTTTTGTGTGGGGGGGGGGGAAGGAAACAGCATATCATGTGGTGTATTTCTGTGAGCATATCGAGAGGGCACGTCTATGGTTTCGCAGAGTGTTGGATATGGTGGGTGGGAGTAGGTTAGTGGTATTAAGGGCATGAGTTTGGATATAGAGGGGGGGTGGGAGATAGTGTGAGGAGGCCGTCACGTTTTAGTGGCAGATTATATCTACATATCGTGGGTGAAAAAGGGAGGTGGGGAAGTTGGGGGGGAGGAACGAAAAAGGGGCTTTAGCAGGACATTTCTATAAAACAAAGTGTATAAATGAGGAAAAGTATGGACGTAGATGGGCTATAGATTTTCCGGTATCGTACAGAGCTTGACGTGAGAGGGTTGCGCGATTTAGTTTTGTAATGGCTGGGTGGACTGGTTGTAAAAGGGGGGAGGGAAAAATAAATTTACATGGATATAGAATATCATGATTATTAAGCATTGTTTTCCTGAAAAGCGAGAGGCGGCTTATCAATTCGATTAGGGGCTATAATGTTGTATTATTAACCATAGTTTTGTGAAAGAGCAAGTCTGAAATGCTCTGAAACATGTCAATAAACATCTAAATTTGTTGAAAATGAACAATACGTGTTTAATAATTACATTCTTGGTATATGTAATACAAGTGTGTTTCAATATCCAGTGTACAGTTATCATATTAGTTGACATTCTTCACTATAGTAAAGTTGTGTTATTATTTATATATTGTCATAAAGTGTAATAGTTGTTAGTATTTTAAAAGTTCTTTGAATAGTTTTAAAATGTTGTGGAGTTAGTGTTTGTTTTTATTTTTTTTTTTTTTTCACTGTGGGGAAAAGGAGGGGAAGTATGTAAGTCATTACGATGGAATCATAACCACATATAACTGCATGTGTGTACAATATATATAGCAGTTAATATTTGTATTAATTCTTTAGTAAATTTCATGATAAGTATAATTAAAATTTTCATGCATATTGTAAAAATATTTGAATGATAAAAAGCATAATTTTTTGTAATCTTTTATTTAGTAAAAGGACAAAAAAACACAGGATAAGGGATACTTCATGTCAGCTCACAGATAAACGTGTAAATGTATTGCGAATATGTAAATTCATTTTTTCTGTGGAGGACCTGCTAAGGCTTCTTTTATTTATTAATGCATTGCAATGTTTTTAAACTAAAAATGAGAATGTATGGAGATATAAAAACTGTTGAGTACATGTTCACCATTGTGGTTTAGCGCAACTTTTTGAGATAATAAAAACAATAAACGTAAATGTTGGGGGGGGAGGGGTGACCGGGTTTACCTGGAGAGGTTCCGGGGGTCAACGCCCCCGCGGCCCGGTCTGTGACCAGGCCTCCTGGTGGATCAGAGCCTGATCAACCAGGCTGTTGCTGCTGGCTGCACGCAAACCAACGTACGAGCCACAGCCCGGCTGGTCAGGAACTGACTTTAGGTGCTTGTCCAGTGCCAGCTTGAAAACTGCCAGGGGTTGTTTGGGAATCCCCCTTATGGTGCTGGGAGGCAGTTGAACAGTCTCGGGCCCCTGACACTTATTGTATGGTTTTCTTAACGTGTAGGACACCCCCTGCTTTTCATTGGGGGGGATGTTGCATCGTCTGCCAAGTCTTTTGCTTTCGTAGTGAGTGATTTTCGTGTGCAAGTTCGGTACTAGTCCCTCTAGGATTTTCCAGGTGTATATAATCATGTATCTCTCCCTCCTGCGTTCCAGGGAATACAGGTTTAGGAACCTCAAGCGCTCCCAGTAATTGAGGTGTTTTATCTCCGTATTGCGCGCCGTGAGTCACTAGTATTGTAAGTGCTTTGTGTCATTTTACATTATGAAAAAAACAGTGATGGAAGCACTGTGTATTTTGCAGTAGTGTGTTAGTTATGTAGTTAGGTGTATATCAGAATCATTATGAATAGTGTTACTTAGTGGACCGGAACACACCCACTGATAATGCCTCTTTTTATATATATTTATATCACATTTATATACGTAACTATCTATGTAAATTGTATGAACTGTTTTAAATAAAAAAAAATTGTTATCTGTTTACAATAATGTTTTACCACTGAGTACTTCATTGCTTAGTTAATCTTAAGTTAATTTTAAGCCTGCCAGTAATGCTATGCATTCAAGTGGCTTTGGCATGCTGCATTTAACTGTATTCTTTTGTGCTTCTCTGTATCATGTTCAAATTAATAAATAAATATATAAAATAAATAAATAAATAAATAAACATGACAGGACACCACCAACATAAACTCTATTAGTGTAACTGTGAAGACGGACTTACATGTATAATGGTGAGTCAATGTCAAGAAAACTAATACGAAGGATTTTCGGTAGAGATTCTTCATGTTGATGTGTGGAAGTCAGTTAATAATGAGGTAGTATGATTAGGTAGATGCAGGCAGCTCAGAGTTAGGTCTCTAGTATCTTGTCATTCGATTCGATTCCACGTCAATGGGAGCGCCGGTATCGCCCAAAAGCCACCACGTCTGCACCGGTTGGAAAGGTAATGTGCGACTAGTTACATATTGCTGAATCAGGAAGCAGCGTCTTATTCCAACCAATCAGAGCACTGTTTGGTTATCTTGCTCGTCTTTGGTTGAGCACACGTGCGCTGCTGCCCTCTCTCGGCGTTTGGAAGACTTCCTGTTTTTTTCCAATATGGTGGCCTGGTGGCTAAAGCTCCCGCTTCACACACGGAGGGCCCGGGTTCGATTCCCGGCGGGTGGAAACATTTCGACACGTTTCCTTACACCTGTTGTAATGTTCACCTAGCAGCAAATAGGTACCTGGGTGTTAGTCGACTGGTGTGGGTCGCATCCTGGGGGACAAGATTAAGGACCCCAATGGAAATAAGTTAGACAGTCCTCGATGACGCACTGACTTTCTTGGGTTATCCTGGGTGGCTAACCCTCCGGGGTTAAAAATCCGAACGAAATCTTATCTTATCTTCTTACTGTGGGCATCCAGCTGGTTCGCGGGGCGATTTCGCCGCAAGCTGCTCCTGTGCTGTTGCCATTAATCATCCGGGATACGTATGGTATACAGGATGAAGAACTGTATGGTGTAGCACTTAAAAGGCGCATACAGGTGTTTGTTAAGTTGTTGAACACCGGCGTCTATGAGAGGCTAGTAGAGAAATACCAGGATGTGCGAGTGGACGTCAATTCTAGGGTGAGTGTCCGCCTTCATGACGTCTCCAGGCACATTAGAGTGCGAAATGTACCTTTGGAGGCTGATGAAACGGACATACGCAATGTTTTCAAGGACTACGGGACCGTTCAACTGGCACAGCCCGGCAAGTGGGTAGAAGGTGCGTATGTGGGATTCCCAGAGGGCACGTTTTCACTGAAAATGACGATACGGCACCCCATACCGTCATATGTTATATTGGAGGCCTTCAGGACTCAGCTCGTGGTTTCCGACAACAACGTTCTACCCAAGACGCTTTGAATATAATCCTGAACTATATACGTATCAATAAAGCCCAGAACTGTACCTCCACCCTTGTAGCCAAAGATGTAGAGAAAGCTTTTGACCACTGTTTGGCATGAAGGATTAAAATACAAACTTTGCACGTCCTTTGAATTAACTGTAAATGTGATGAAATTATTATGTCACTTTTTAGATGGCCGAACGATGCGTATACGGTTCAGAGATCATTATTCGGACTATTTCACATTAAAAGCGGGTGTACCCCAAGGCTCTGTCCTGTCTCCCACCCTATATATACTCTACACGAATGATTTAACCTGAACCTCTTTACCAAACACACTTACCTTTCTTACGCAACGAACATCACTCAACTCACAACACATGAAAACATTTTTCCTAGCACGCCGAACACAAAGAGAGTCGACAGGATTACCGCCTGGGAATTATATGGCGCATCAAACCAACCCAAATAAGTCAAAGATCACTTACTTCCATAGAAGGCGTGATGTCCCGACTCTTGTCTAACTCAAAACAAGCACCTCCGTACCCCAGTAAGTTATCAAAAAACCTTTAGAGCATTAAAACGCCAGCCAACTCAGTCGTATGTAGATTTTGCACGTGAAAAGAAAATCACTTTTGAGAGATGGTGTAGAGCTTCTAACTGTTGATCCTGCATGAGGATTTCTATAATAATTTACCAGAAGACTTGCATAGGAATTTGATTAGTTGCCCCATAGTAAATAACTAAAACAGCCTCGCTCGCCGATAATTATAAATATCTCAACAATTGATTGGCGAAAAAAAGTAAGGAAACAGTGACTAAATATGCCCCTAAGAAGGACGATCCAATCTTAGAGAATGCGTCGCATACAGAATCCTTGCCCGACCTCCTATTTTGCCTCCACACCCATTAATAATAAATTTAGATCTAACTCTAGGAAAAGTTCAAAACCACTAAGGCATAACAGTGGATTGAACTGCACTTATTGTAATAAAAAAGGGCATTTAAGGGGAAAAACTGTTTTTGGCAAAGGGGTACCAGGAACAAGCGACTTCG